>OY755243.1:96643327-96935827 GCA_963576725.1 Azorinus chamasolen
GGACAAAATAGCTATAATTAATTAAATAAGGAAGGCGGAACAATTTAGCCATTTTAGATAGTAAAGAAACAGAACTATCAATTGGCAAACAGAACAGACCCTGATCAGAGGGTTCCTATAGGAGCCGTCTGATCTGGGTCTACTCTGTTTCCAGATGCGTGAATGAAAGGGTTAACACGTTCCCTGTTGAATATTCGTGTAAGAAATAATAACATTGTGAACAAATTTTGCTTAGTATTTATGGTGGCATATGTACACGTATAGTTTTAGTATTTTGTAGACACTGCCAGGTCTATTACAATTCCATAAGCAAATATAACAGAACTTTTGGCAACCGTCTAATCTGGGTCTACTATGTTGACAAAGGCGTGACAAAGCGTTTCCATGTACAGTAAAACCTCTCTTAACCGGAAGTTAAATTTAGTATAAATATCGGTCTTGGGGACACGTGACAGCTTAATGCAGGGTGGAAGTCATGCAGAAAGCTCCTAGAGGAGCTTTCTGCATGACTTTCACCCTGCATTAAGCAGTCACCTGCATAAAATATATAAATTCTTCTCTACTAGAATTCCGGTTAAAAGAGGTTTTACTGTATATGAGGGAACAGGTAAAGAGTGTCGTATCAACATCAGACAGTTTTTTCTGTTATATCTCTAACGTGTTGTCTGCTGAATATACATACTTATATACAATAATAAAAATAATTTCAGAATCATACATGTCTAACGCGTCACGTGTCTGTGCAATGAGGATAAAATCTTAATATGACAGCCAGTTACAAAAGATGCTTATAGATGTGATAATAAGGGTTGGCATTCATTAGTATTACTGTTAGTTGTGAATGAAAAATGGCACCAGAACATGACACATTAATAGGTTTAGAATAGTTGACACATCCATCTTAGAATAGAACCGGTCTTAAGGAACACTTTCTTGATTGAATATAGGAGTCTTAAAAAGCAGGGGTGCTGAAACAGGAAAAAAGACAATGCAAAAAAGCTCCTAGATGAGCTGTCTGTATCACTTTCGACCTGAATTAAGCTACCACATGCCTTGATCATCCAGGCTGTGACTTTTTATTGTCGGCCACTTAACACTTTCCTTGTTTAACCCTTTCGCTGCCAATGCCGGATCTGTGATTACCTATGCAAACAGTTTGGATCCAGATGAGACCCCGAGTAACTCGGCGTCTCATCAGGATCTAAACTGTTTGTTACTGTAACTATGTTTTTGAAAAAAAATGAAGAAAATAAAAAAATGAAATTTTGTAGCAGACGACAAAGTTAGCAAACGACAGAATTTGGCAGCGAAAGGGTTAATATACATGTAAGAAATAATGACGTCGTGAATAAAGACCTGCTGACTTTTTAAAATGGTACATGAACACACGACCCGAAACGTCAAATCTAGTATTCAGTAACACCTCTCTATAACGGTCACTAAATTACATCAAGTATTTTGTGTTAAATACAGGTGGCTGCTTAAAGCAAGGCGAAAGAAAAACAGAACGCTCCCATAGGAGCCGCCTGATCTGGGTCTATGAAGGACAGGGTTCCGACAAGTTTTGTTGTACATAATCTGTACTGATCTATACCAACTCACGTGTTTCCTAAGGTATATAAGTCATGCATGTTGTCCGTATTTTTCTGGTCTTTTACTAAAGGTTGATAGGATGAAACGTACTCAGACAATATTCAAATTTGAAATTGTAGCAGACGACAAAGTTTGCAGGCGACAAAAATGACAGTAGACGAGTTAATATTAAGAAATCAGGCCCGACAGTATGTCTCCATACCTCCCTATAGCGACCACTTACGAAAAACATGAACGTCTTGGACACCTTACTGGATGAAATGAATATTCTTGAAAGAAAGAATTATATCATTTATATGTATTAGCGGACTTTTTACAATGGTGTATGGGCATAGGATCTGTTGGCCATAGTAGAAACTGTAGAATCAGATTTATACAAGGTAATACCTCTATATAACGGCCACTAAATTACATAAAGTAGTTTATGTTAAAGGCAGGTGGCTGCTTAAAGCAAGGTGAAAGAAAAGGAGCGTTCTGTTTTACTTTCACCTTGCTTTAAGCAGCCACCTGTCCTAAATACCAACTAATTAACACAATTTAGTGACCCTTATAGAGAGGTTTTACTGTTTATGCAATTCCAAAGGCTCACGGATCAGACCCTGATCAGACGGCCCCTACAGCTAGCTAGGAGCTCATTTACTTGGGTCCAGTCTGTTTGTAAAGGCTTCTCTATCAGGTATAAAGGGTTAACATAAACGGGTGCTTAATGCAGGACGAACGTAATTCAGAAAGCCCTGATGAGAGCCTGTTGCATAACCTTTGTCCTGAATTAAACTACACCTGTCTAAAATCCCCGAATTAGATTTTTTGAGTTGCAGTTGTAGATAGATTATGCGGTACAACTATTCAAACAGCTACGTTTTATTGCAAATTTCCCCAAAGACTATGTCATTTACCGTTTTTTCTTGCCATTTATCAATTTACATTTGCTAATTGTCTGGCGCTAATTGTCAGTTGCCACTGTTTGTTGTTTATGGTTATTGCCATTTGTTTTGTTCTGTAGGTATTGTCTGGACAGAAAATATTCTGCCGGTTAATTAGAAAACATAATTCAAAGTGGACTATTAGCCTAACCCTTTCCTTCATATAAACGTTTTTCCATGCTTTTGCGAATAGGGCTGACCTAGATCCTATAGGAGCCGTCTGATCAGGGTCTGTTTTGTTTGCTAATGGAATTTGATTTGTTTTTTTAGTTTCTAAAATGGTTACATTGTTCCATCATCCATATTTCATTATAATTATTTTGTCCATGAATATTCAGTATGTACCCATGAATATTCAGTATGTATACATGAATATTCAGTAGGTAGTGAATTTAGACTAAATATAGAACAGGGAAAGGGTCAAGTGTGTAACAGACATTTAGACTAAATATAGAACAGGGAAAGGGTCACGTGTGTAACATACAACAGTTTCTGAGATAAGACGTTTAATCATCTAAGGCTTCGAGAAAGAAACAAACAAAACAAATTCTTACAGTTCATTGTCTTCCTGACAGCACCCTGCCAGCATTTCTTAAAATAGTATCTTTGTCTAGTTTTTATTGAACATTTACCTGGCGAAGAATAAATACCTATACATCTGCTCAGCTCTTCCTTGTAGTACGGATATATGCTGATTACTTTACAATCGGTACGAGATGTCTGAACAAACTATGGTACAGCAGAACCTGCCTTAAGCGACCATTCATATATTAAACATAGTGGTCTTGAAAAGCAGGTGGTTGCTTAATGCGGGGCAAAAGTAATGCAGAAAGCTCCAAGGAGCTTTCTGTATTACTTTTGACCTGCATCAAGCTATCACCTGCCTTACAGACCCATGTTTAGACCTATTTTTGATGGTCACTTTAGACAGGTTCTTCTGTATTGTGAATCTGGCAGAAACTGTCGATACTCTTCTTGTTTGACGTAAGTGACACGGTGATGTTATCACGTATATATGACAACGAAGCCTTGCTTACAGCAATGAAGTCACATAAACCGTGAAGTCACCTATATTGTAGCGAAGTTACATTTAGTACGAACAAGTCACGCGTATTGTATGTAATGAAGTCATGCATAATTATTCATACTGCAATAACGTCACGCACACAGTTATGAAATCACGCTTATGTGAATAAAGTCACGATTAGGCACTTAGATACAGAGTCATGTTGATGACAACGTAGTGATTACTACAGTAATAAGAGGGAATTGGAGACGATTCTAAAGAGTGGTCACAGTATAGGGTTTGGTGGAGAAATGACGATTGAAGTATTTGGTTACGTATCTTTATCAGTTGCTATGCATATGTAATAAAGCCTATATATCTTTTAGGGAAATCTTTTTACCAACACATTATTACCTGTGTTTGTAGAAAATAAGGTTACCAGGTTGTTATACACTATCGTATGTATCAAACATGTCATATCAATCAATCTGCAGGCGAGGTTTCTCTCAGTATTTTTTTTTCAGTTTCAGATAAGAACCCTGAGAGTAAGCTCCTATCTACTGTAAGCCCTATCTATTTTGTAATCAGTGAGCTTCGAACATCATTTTACTCGTGGAATAATAATAGAGATAGACTCTCAGAATCAGTCTAGATATAATCAGTTGTTCTCTAAGCTCATTTGTGATTAACCAGGGGAGAAGGGGGTGGGTGTTGGGGGTTGATGGAATCATATACAAGGTCGATAAATGAACATAATGCAATAATTACGCGAATGCACGTGTAGTTGTGGTGTTTGATAAAGGGAGCATGCCCGATAGAGAGAGAATGAAAGTGAAATCAAAGAGATACTCTAGTGACATGGGACCTGTCTAACGAAAGATCGTACATCAGAAAGGATTGTATGTTCAAACATACGACTATTGCAACTGGAATTTGTGATCGTCGTACATAAGAATACGATAATTTCTCTCGTACGACGTTATGCTAGACTTATGTCAGCCATGCAAATAGTAGCGATTGTCAATTAGGACTTATGATAATGATTGTTGTACGATCTGTCGTAAGACGTATCCCATCTCTACAAGGAGACTGATTAATTTATTATGCCTTACAACTATGAAATTTCAAATGGACTATTCCAAATTTCGAACAAGTCAAGCTTATGGTGAATAATTAGGGATATTTAAAGAAAAGTATAACTTGACAATAGTACAGACCCTGATGAGAGGGCTCCACTAGGAGCCCTCACATCTGGGTCTACACTGTTTGCAAGGGACATTAGTGGCTCGTGTCCCACACTGTAAGTGTTAAACATAACCCCATTTGTTAATGTATTATGTATATTTGTATGACTAGAAGCTGGATCAGTTTATGTCAAATAAAATATTCTATTTTAATACAATATAACGCTCGTGTTTGTAGCACTAACGAGGTGATGAACAGGCTATAGACACGTGTAGTGTTTTATGCAAACATGACACCGCTTTTTAAAATGATTGCTTTATGCAAAGGTTAACTGTAAAACAATAAATTATTGATACAATAAATAAATCACTTCAACTTCTCCACCTCTAATCGCAACCTGACTCGCATTTGTAAACAGTTTGGACCCAGACGAGACACCGAGTGACACGGCCTCCTATCAGGATGATATAGCTATTTGACGTTTAGTCAATACTGTGACCCGGCCTCCTATCAGGATGATATAGCTATTTGACGCTTAGTCAATATTTTCGCAAAAGCTTGACCGAGTCGGAAGTGGACAAAAGTGTACCAGCACCAAATATGAGCAGATATTTTCATGCATTTGCAAACAGAGTAGACCCAGATCAGACGGCTCCTATAGGAGCCGTCTGATCAGGGTCTGCTCTGTTTGCTTATGACATGATAGTGATATAATTATAGTTCTGACTGATATATCTCTTTAGTGTCTAAAATGGCTACACTGTTCCACCTTCAATATTTAATTATTTTTGTCCATGAATATTCAGTAGGTATTGAAAATTGGAATAAACATAGAACTGGGAAAATGCTTAATCGACATCAAAGACAGTTCGTAGTCATTAGCCTTTAGACTGCTAAAGTATATTATCTTTGCATACTTTTTCACTCACTGCATCTTCAAAATCCAAGCTTAATCAGTTTGTACTAAAATGCAACAATGGTATCAAATAGTTTGGATCCTGATGAGACGCCGAGTTACGTCTCTCCTGGATCCAAACTGTTTGCAGAAGTTATCACTCATCTGCCGGCAGCAGGCTAAAGGTTAACATGATAAATATGATAAGTATGCGGCCGCACTGATTATCATTTCGTATTCCAATATTGATGTACTTTACCAAAATGGGTTTGAAGGACACAAAAGAAGCGGAATATCTAGGAATGAGGATTTATCTTTAATTAAATCCGGGTATAGAACGCAAAACACACAAACTGTTTATATGAACCTGGAGTTAGAGAGCTAAATGGCCAGACTTATCAACGGAAACAAGTGGATCGATATTTATTGGCGACAAACATTTCATCAAAAGAGATTCCACAGTAACCATGCTGGACATCATTGGATTCATTTATGGCAATTTATATGATAAGCCCTTTATTACCCTTTACTGCATGGATCTATACGCCCTTTAACCCTTTAACTGTTCTATGTTTATTACAAATTTCGATACCTATTGAATATACATAGACAAACTAGTAATAATGAATTATGAAACGTGGAATATTGTAGCCATTTTAGAAAGTATAGAAACAGATCTATCAAATTCCATTAGCAAACAGAGCAGACCCTGGGTTTATATAAGTTTATATAGGTTTATATGAGGGAAAGGGTTAAGGCCTTTGTAGAAACAGCAGACCCAGATCAGACACAGATCAGACCCAGATCTGGCTACTAGCGTAAGGCTCTTACGCTAGTAGCCTGATCTGGGTCTGATCTGTCTGGTCAGAGTCTGTTCCTTTTGGTTATACAATGATATATATTTGATTTTACAGTTTCTGTCATGGCCAAACTTCTTATGTGCACACGTCATTATAAAATGACTACACATTAGAAACCAATCTTTCAACCACTCTGTCCCAAACGAGACATTTCTAAAGGATGGTTACAGCACAGACTGGTGGGTGAATTTGAAATTGGAATTAAGCCTTTATATGGGACTCAGGTGCCTTCTTTAGAGTCTTTACCACAACGAGGGGGCACGAATGAGACGAGTTGAAAATGAGACAATAACTTTTATTTTCGACCCCCCACGAGGAAATGAACAGTTTTCCCGATGATATTTTGCTCTATGTGCTAATATTTTAAAATAAAACGTTCACCTCAACTAATGTTATCAATGGATCTTCATTTCGTTTTCAAATATTACAATACAATTGAATCTGTCTAAGCGGTCATAAAGATATATCTAATTATGGGCATGCAAGACAGGTGATAGCTAAATGTAGCTTCCTGCATTACTTTTGCCATGCATTATACAACCCATCTAAGACTCCTCTGTTCAATAAATGAATGGCGACTTAAGAGAGGTTCTACTGTAATTCGTAAATAAAACTGCACTGACAAAACAGATGGGATGCTACATGTGCTAGTTTAGGTGCATCTTGGGTAGCTGTAAGTCTTGACACAAGTGCTAAACAAATTATAAAGCATATACAGTAAAAACACGATGCTACGAAATTCAAGTGATCAAGAATTTGTCTCTGTAGGAAGGTAGGACCTTAATGCAGGGTAAAAGTCATGCAAAAAGCTCCTCTAGGAACTTTCTGCATGACTTTCAGCCTGCATTAAGCAGCCACCTGTATTAAAGATCAGTGATGGTATGTTCGAGTGTTCGAATAATTGTTGTTGTTGTTGTTGTTGTTCTAGGCCATACGGCCGCAATGACTTGTGTTTTCGCTGTTCTTTCAATTTCTCGATACGTGTATTGTCAAACATCTAGGAGTATCACCCCTGTCTCTCCCGTATTTACACATGCTGCACAAATACAGTAAAAAAAATGCCCGTTTATGCTTTTGTGTGGCAAATACAGTAAAACCTGTTTTAAGGGACTAGCAAAATGAGGTCTAATGATAGGTCTGTAAGGAAGATGGTAGCTTAATGCAGTTCAAAAGTAATTCAGAAAGCTCGTGAATATTCATAGATAAAATGATTATAACGAAATATGGAAGATGGAAAATTGTAGCCATTTTAGAAAGTAAAGACACAGATCTTTGAAATTCTATTAGCAAACAGAGTAGACCCTGATCAGACGGGCCCCTCTAGGACTTTTGCAAATGCGTCAAAACTTTTTAGCTGGATTTTTATAATTGCATACGTGCACATCAAACAGAGCAGACCCTGATCAGACATCTCAAATAGTGTCAAACAACTGCTGATATGAGTCTGCACTGTGAACATACGTATTTGAGTGATCTCAATGTTAAATCACTCTTTACCCAGGGTTGTCTTTCCTGATTAATTCCCCTCTGGTTTGGAGCATAACAAGAACGACAACTCTGGGTAGTAATTTATTTCTTCAAAATGCCAAAGTTTCCTTTTCCTTCATAAAGTGTTTTGATAACATTCATCGCTGTATTATAGCACTGTCGTTCCATTTTAGGCAAACTTATCAGATATGCACGTAGAAACATTGATAAACACGACAAACATATCACCAAGTCAACACAACTCACGAGCATTTATCATCCCGGGTATTTATTTTCTATGTCAAAGTCACCCACAGTAAAAGTACCTAGTTATAGTCTACTCTCAGTCCGAAGGACCGCTCAGCCGACTGTACATTTACTCCCCTGGTCATTGAGTCATTCGCCTACAATATTGAACACTGCTAACATATGGCGCAATCATGCAGCCGCAGTACCGGCTAGTGACCCTCACAGGTACCCACTTTAACCCCCTGTGTAGAGAGGAGGTGCGGACGGGAGACACTGAAAAGCACCTCTGAAATTTCTGGTAGGGACCGGGATTTGAACCCCGGACCTCCGGTTTGGTAGTCAAGCGCGTTACCACTAGACCACCGCACACCACAGTAAAAAGTTTCAAATCTCATACTTCAAGTAAAAGAGTATTACTCAGTGCAACATCGCTAATACGACTACATAATATATTAGTTGTTGAGTCTATTAAAACAGGTGGTTGCTTAATGCAGGACAAAAGTAATGCAGAAATCTCCTACAGGAGCTTTCTGCATTACTTTTGTCCTGTATTAAGCTACCACCTGTTTAGAAAATCCAGAAGTATACACTTACTTCTTTTGAGTGGTCGTATCAGCTAAGTTTTACATGTAGTAATAATGAGTCGTATCAGCGAGGATTTAAATGTAGTAAATACGAGTCGTATCAGCCAGAATTAACATGTAGTATATACAAGTCGTATCCGCTAGACTTAACATGTAGTATATACGAGTCGTATCAGCCAAACTTAACATGTAGTATATACGAGTCGTATCAGCCAAACTTAACATGTAGTATATATAAATCGTATCAGCCAGACTTAACATGTAGTATATACGAGTCGTATCAGCCAAACTTAACATATAATATATACGAGTCGTATCAGCCAGACTTAACATGTAGTATATACGAGTCGTATCAGCCACACTTAACATGTAGTATATACGAGTCGTATCAGCCAAACTTAACATGTAGAATATACAAGTCGTATCAGCGAGACTTAACATGTAGTATACACGAGTTGTATCAGCGAGACTTAACATGTAGTATATACGAGTCGTATCAGCGAGACTTAACATGTAGTATATACGAGTCGTATCAGCGAGAATTTAAATATAGTGAATACGAGTCGTGTCAGTTATACACGTACAGTAACCCCTCTAAACCGGACATTAAAATTAGTATAAATGCTGGACTTTTACACAGGTGGTAGCTTAACGCAGGTAGAAAATCATGCACAAAGCTCCCAAAGGAGTTTTCTGCATGACTTTGACATTCCATTACAATTCCGATTGTTTTTTTTCTAGCTTAACCCTCCCCTTACTGATTTTTGAAATACATTTCTCCTTCTTTACCCATGCCCTGTTGTTATAATTACATATATCTTCACCGTGTACACGTATTTCTCTGTGCAATCACTGCTGTGGAGTGCACTTGTTGCACAATCAATTTGTAAATAGTGCAGACCCTGATGAGACAGCTCCTGCAGGAGCTGTCTCATCTGGGGCTTCACCATTTACAGGTAGGTATATTGACGTGAATAGCAAGCGAAGGGTTAAAGACTGCTCAGGCAAAACATATTGTACACTCGGTATAGTCACCTTCTAACAGTAAATTCATTACTTTGATTACATAAATGTTAGATCCATTGCAGTTTACATGTAAAGAGATTTATATCCGTAACGGCCTTCTATTCATGTTTTCATTCCCTTTTTTGTGAGCAATGACCTGTTTAAACTCCTAAATAGTAGATCGTTTTGTGTTGACGGGGTACAAGTAGTGTAGTCATTCACTGATTTCATCTTTTAAACTATCATCTATAGTGGTAATATTGAATACATGTAGGTAAAAGCAAATACAGATTGAATCGCGCTGCTCAAAACATTCAAATGATTTAAAGCGCTCTCGAACAGAACTATGACGTACATTGAGGAGCCGTGTACACTGTATATAGACAATCGGATAGTTCTCTCTACTTCTCTCTATAGAACATGCCATTGAATGCCTTTAATTTCTGTCTGTAAAATAACATAAACTGTCTGATATGTCTGTCTGTAACAAGACGTTAACTGACTGATACTTCTGTCTGTAATATGACGTAATACTGTTTGCTGCAACTAGAAGTAAACTATCTAACATTTCTGTGTGTCTGCAACAAGACGGAAACTGTCTAACATTTCTGTCTGTAATATGACGTAATAGTATTGTCTGCAACTAGAAGTAAACTATTTAACATTTCTGTGTGTCTGTAACAAGACGAAAGTTTAATATTTCTGTCTGTAACATGACATAATATCGCTGTCTGTAACAAGACGTAAATTGTCTAATATTTCTGTCTTTAATATTATAATGGGAATCTTAAGATGTATATGGCTACTTCATACGGGGCGAGAGTGATACTGATAGCTCCTTGGTGAGCTTTCTATGTTGTTTTCTTTCTGCCTTCAGCTGTCACAAACAAACCTGTAATTAGACTTTTGAGTGGTCGTATTAGAGAGGTATTATTGTATTATAAGGTTGCCGAACCCTGCAATGGGGTCTAGATAAACCTTTTCAATGTGTGTGTGTGTGTGTGTGTGTGTGTGTGTGTGTGTGTGTGTGTGTGTGTGTGTGTGTGTGTGTGTGTGTGTGTGTGTGTGTGTGTGTGTGTGTTGGGGGGGTGTACAGACCCAGGTGAGTTGGCGCTTCTAGGAGCTCCTAGAGGAGCCCTCTCATCAGTGTCTGCATTGTTTGTTAAGTTACACTTTTCTTTAAAACATGTCTGAATATTCATGTTAAGTTTGACCTGTTCCAATGCTGGAGTAGTCTAAAGTTTGACCTGTTCCAATGTTGGAGTAGTCTAGGTCTGACCTGTTCCAATGTTGGAGTAGTCTCAGTTTGACCTGTTCCAATTTTGGAGTAGTCTCAGTTTGACTTGTTCCAACGTTGGAGTAGTCCATTTAAAAGATCGGCGTTGGTTTGGTTAATACTCACTGACACAGTTTCCAAGAAGAATCAAGATTTCAATCACACTGATAAGATAAGCAGATACTTTCAGAATCGCGCTGCTATTCTTCTGTTATGGAGCACTGGAACCTTGTGGAGCGATAGGCCGTATATTAGTTATATGATTTTAGGGTTGTAAAGTGAAGATGTTGGACGTTACTGCAATAAATATGTCAAGAGTCTTACATCTGATAAAGAACATTTTTGGCAGTAAGCGTGCTATTTTGGCAACGAAAGCCTGATAAGACCACTCGCAAATAGTATCTTCCAATCCGATGACAAAACGAAGGTGCAAAAATCTACTGGCAGTGTACAGTATAGTGTTTAGTGTGTGACAGGCAGTCATAACCCTTTATATGCTACATATTCCAAGTGGAATGGTCCATCAATGCATGACGAAAGAGCCCATTCAGTATCAATGCGTATAATAAGCGAGATAAGTTTGAGTTCTATACAGTGCAGACCCTAACAAGAAACACTCTGGCCTGAGTACACGTGTTTCCTGTACTCAAGTGTACTCACATGTCTGCATCAAGTCCAACTTGTTACAATATTTGATTGATCGAGGGCAAAGTGTTTGGATCCTGATCAGACACTAGTTTACTCGGCATCTCGTCTGGATCAAAGGTGTTTGCAAATAGGTCGCTGCAAGGAGGACAACAGCTAAACTCTGATTTGTTCACTGTGTAACCCCAGATTGTTCAATAGTTTAACCCCTACAATACTAAATGTTCAAATGGACTAGTCCAAACTCTATACAGGTCAAGCTTATGGTGAATATTTAGGGATTTTTCTTCAGAAAATTGTAAAATGACAAACAGTGCAGACCCTGATGAGAGGGATCCTCTAGGAGCCCTCTCATCTGGGTCTACACTGTTTGCAAAGGAAATTTGTGACTCGTGTCCCGTATTGTAAGGGTTAAAACGGAAATCTTGATATTCTGAATGAGGGTGAAATTTGAAACGACTCGGTAATACGAGCGTACAGTTAAACTCACTCTTGTGCGACCACCAGAAAAACAGATCTTAACATGAACTGGAATACAGGTGGTAGTATAAGTACAGAAGCTCTCTGCATTACGTCTGTTTTGCATTAACCCCTGTTGAATATCCATGTAAGAAATAATGAGATCATGAATATTCATCAACTGACTCCTTACAATGTCACGTATACACGTACATATTTGGTATTGGTAGAATGTATACTATGTATACACTTCCTCATGGGCCGATGGCCTTATGGATTTGAATAAAGTTATATATTAATTAATAATATATAGTTTCATAAGCAAACAGAGCAGACCCAGATCAGACGGCTCATACAGGAGCCGTCTGATCTTGATCTACGCTGTTTGCAAAGGTGTAAAAGGGTCTTTATATGACAGAAAGGGTTTAGCACCCATCTGCGTTTAAAGACATTCGTTTATTCTTTAAGCAATCCGTTAAGAGGGATTCTTCTGCTCAGAACGTTTTCAGAGAGTCAGGTGTTGAAATGCAGTGGAATGGTAAAGAGTAGGCAAAAGTAAGACTATCTTTATATGCATATACTCACAGAATTCTGCTTCCTTCGCTAGTTTGGCTTCCATGTTGCTCACTTTATGTATTTATTAATCCTGATAGGCACGTTCGTTTTCAGTCCGAAAGTTTTTCTTCCCGTTTAAAACTTAAGCACTTCTTGGAGTTTGTCCAAGACTTACAGGCGTGTCAGTCCTTATTCCGACCACATATAGGTACTCCTGATTTTACTAAAATGCCACTTTCTTTGAGGTGTATTTTACAGAGATCCCCGTTATCCCGAAAATGCTGTCTCTCCTGGAGAGTATTTTTGTGCCAACGTCGGCAAGCAGCGAGCAAGATTTGTTAGTTTCACGACTGCACTTTTTACCTGCAAACGGCGTTGACAGCCCCGTTATGAACCCGGTTCACACCTGTAGGTTTCCAGCCGGCAGCTCTATTACTACAAGGTATACAATGCACTATCGTGTCGTGCACACCTGATTACAGTTGCTTCACAAATGTCCACAGACGACCGTATGCATTCACTTATGCGAAACGTTGACTTTTGTTATACTTGAAAACACTCTAGTATTTTGTAAACAAAAAATACATGTACTTACAGAAGCTGTATGTACCTATATGTATATCTATAGTTTGCTACATAGATTTCTTGAGGTTAACGCTACTACAACAGTGTGAGCAATACTTACACCTAGCCAGACATCTGGAGTGCTAACACTGGTGCCTACCTGGATGTAAACAAAACATCCCAAAGTTTTATATTCAGCGATTGTGCATTTCCTGAGTTGTGTTTGAGAGGTTTTCAAATGCTGATAACACGCCAATTTGTATCAACAAAAAAACCCTCAGTTCATGAGCATTAATGTTCACAAGACGGACTTGTTTAAAATATTCAAACAGAGCCTTAAAATGATCCAAGCCACTGGGTTATCACTCGGCAATTCTAACACCGCAACGCCGAATTTAACTCGCTGAAGTGGATAAACCTATCATTTAGAAATTGATCAAAAATTGAATGGTCTCATTTTTCACTTAAGTATACAGTGCCCATTTCGCCCGAACGCGACTCGTAGGGTTTACTGAAGAGAGCGAATCTGTGAGTACCTCTGAAAACAGTTTCGATCCAGATGAGATGCCGAGTAAATCGGTGTCTCATCAGGATCCATACTGATTGACCCATCACGTACCTTTAAGGTAAGTAATTTTACTCAGAAACGTTTTAAAGCAGCCGAAATAGTTTGCAGGTGTAAATTATTTGGCGTCAAAAGGTAAGTATACAGCGCCTACAATGCACGGTGATTCTCTGGTACCTCATGTTTACAATTTGTGAAAAGCTTAAACACTATTGACCCATTCTCTCATACTGACGCATTCTGTGCCTCTGTAAAACTCATATTTTGAAACCATTGTGATAAAACTACACATTTCTCGGTGAACTCGTCCTAGATGTATTTTGAATCAATGTAATATTCATTTTAAGAGTATTTCTGCAAGAAATCATTATTTTATACAGTTGTAGATCTACCCGTGTGGGTACTGTTTACCTATTTACACAAAAAAAATTACGAAAACAATTTACATGGGTTCACCTCCATCCCCACCCCCGGCACACACATTTGCGAAGTGGCACGAATCCAAACAATTAACCTAACATAGTTACGATCAAACGTTTGAGAAGGAACCATTACATTTCATAGATGTGCAATTTAATTTTTTACCTGTATGTAAGCCAATAAGCCATTCATAATTGTCGTCTGCTTCTTGAAAATCGTTTGTGAAACATTGTGAATATTCGCACAATTTAAAAGCAAATGATTATGTTCACATACAAGTTATGATCACTTTTGCAAACAGTTTGGATCCAGATGAGACCAAAAGGTAAGGCGTTTCAATAAGAAATATGGACGCATACGGCAACATTCGTGAAAACGAGTGAGATAAATCGGTATTGTGATCAGATGTTAACGAATGTACTATCATCTACAGACAGTGTATATTCGGACCAGAAGGTGACGAGACAGTCCTCTGATCAGGATCTGCACTGTTTTCATTCAAAATTATGTAGCACACCATACCCTTTCATACTGAATGGACTCTATCGTTAACCCATCCCCCACCCACTAGACTATGTTTTAGACTCGACCGCTTTGAATAAATCTACCGAATGGTGCATTTACTAGAGAAAAGGAAATTTTAGAATTGTGTAGTTTTGAAACCATAGGAGCAAATGCTCTATTTATCACAATGGTTTCAAAAAGTGACTTTTACAGAGGCGTAGAAAGGTGTATTTACATAGGAAAGGGTTAATAGTAATTAATTATTGTATACATATTCATGAGGCAAAGCGTAAATCACGGATCTGCATTACCTGTATGTATACATACAAATGTTGGAACAGCTACGCTCAATTCGGATCAAAATACAAAAAACCCTTGAAAATACATGAACGCGGTTTTTTCCAAAGTATACTGACCTGTCATTGTTTAACGATAGAGTACATTCAGTATGAAACTGTAGTATTATCGAGACAATTTTGAATGACAAAAGGTGCAGACCCTGATCAGAAGGTTCCTCTAATCTAGGTCTACACTGTTTGCAATTGTTATTTGACTTGTTCCCCGCATTTAAAGGGTTAACTCTTGTCAGTTAACAATTCTTATAATATATGCATTAAACCTTAGCCTATTTGCAATTCAAAAGTGAATACGAACGTCCATCAAATGGTTATTTCTATGTATATTTTGTAAAACCTTTAGCAGTCGAGAAATGATCTTTGAAAAAACGTCTTCTGCTTAAATGTGTCATTATAATATTTTTCTATTTCTTTCTCTCTTTTTTTTTTAAAAAAATAAATCGGCTTTAAACACGTTCAATCTTCGCTAATCCAGCTTCTTTAACCCTTTTCTTCATATAAACGTGTTTCACGAATTTGCAAACAGAGTAGTCCCAGATCATATAGGAGCCGTCTGATCAGGGTCTGCTTTGTTTGCTTTTTACATGACATAGATCCTTCAAATTTTGGCAAAGCAAACATATTCCTTGAAAAGTTTATTTTATAAAAAAAACCCAGCAAATACATATTCATGATCTCAATATTTTCTTACATGAATATCGAACAAGGAAAGGGTTAAGACAGGTGGCAGCTTAATGTCCACGGGAGCTTTCTGCACGACTTTCACTAAACAGTCATCTGGCTAAAAAGTTCTCAGTTCTTCTATACTAAAATTTCAAATCAGCGAGGTTTTATTGTAAATGCAAATTAATGCAATGTTTGAATTATACGACCGCTTATATAGTACACCGTAATGAATACAAGTGTTTAGAATAATGATAAACATTCTTTCAATTGCTTATATTGTTTTGAAAAACTAAAACAACTAAACCAACAACAACAAAAACAAAATAAAAAACCCCAAAACTTTCTATACTGTCTATATAACTATTTTATGCATTGCCTCACCGAAAAAAGAAGTGCCAGCAACAAATACAGACGTTCAAATGTGCACTACATTTATGATTTAACTGTCTGATTTTAACAAGATAAACACTTAAATGCGAACTTTAGAGTGATAAAAAACTGAATTGCCTACTGAAAGCCGATTTCATTGTGATATGATCCATCGTGATCTGGATAAGAAGATAATTGGCAAACTAATTCTGATTGGACACACGCAATATTTCTTTAGTTACATTAAACCATTATCCCGCTATCCGCGACCTGACTCGCATTTGCAAACAGCTTGGATCCAGATGAGATGCCGAGTAACTTGACGTCTCATCTGGATCCAAGCTGTTTGACACTCGATCAAGAGTTTCCCAAATTCTTGATCGCATTGGAAGTAGTCAAAATTGCACCAGATTCCAATTTGACCAGATAATGTTTTCCCCGTGGGGTAAGAGGTCACAAGTGTTCTTTGAAACCACATCAGAAACTAATGTAATGGACACAAGGCGTCGATAAACTTTCTGATATCGTAATTATTAATTAACCGACTTAGACGAGCTTTCCTTGTTTTATTGAGGCCACGAAAAAGCTTAATGGTAATGTACACTACACGTGACAGTATGACTACTCAAATGAGTATCAATATCAGAGTTTAACATTTTTCCTTCATATAATCGCATTTTCATGCATTTGCAAACATAGTAGACCCAGATCAGACGGCTCCTATATATAGGAGCCGTCTACTCTCGGTCTACTATGATTACTAATGGAGTTTGACAGATTTGTTTCTTTAGTTTCTAAAATATCTACAATGCTCCACCTGCCATATTTCATTATAGCTGTTTTGTTAATGAATATTCAATAGGTATTGTATTTGGAATGAATATAGACCAGGGACAGGGTTAACATTGCTTATTGAATATTCATGAATATAGACCAGGGACAGGGTTAACATTGCCTGTTATTGCCTGTTGAATATTCATGTAAGGAATACTGACATCCTGGACATTATTAGTAATTTTTCACAGAAAGTTTTGGGATTGGTATAAGCTGTAGAGTCATATCTATTTTAATTCATAAACCGAAAACACTTGATCTTACGGCTCGTATAGGGGCTGTTTGATCTAGGTCTACTCTGTTTGCACAGGCGTAGAAAGCTCTTGCATGACACCCACCCTGCATTAATCAGCAAACTGCCCAAAATGTTCTCAATTCATCTTCATTATAAGATCAGTTTAAAGAGGTTTTACCGCAAATAAAAACAGAACACTTCAAACTGAGTAGATAATCTTCAAATGAAAATATCTCAAACATCCTCGGGATATAAATGTGCAAAGCAACATAATGATATTTATATTTTTAAAGAAAAAAAAAGACATTGAAGGAACACGAATCCCTGCTGGCAAAATATTTAATTGTTCCTAGCGTTTTTTTACATAGATATTATTACGAATATTTACATCTAAATCTAAATTTAGTTCTGGCCATAACTGTTTTGTATAGATAAAATACGAACAGTTACATGTAAATCTAATTTTGGTAAAAGTAGTTTTACATAGACAAATTACGAATATTTACATTAAATATGAATAATTACATCTGAAGCTAATTCTGATCATAACAGTTTTACATAGATTAAATATGAACATATACATTTAAATCTAATTTTAGTCATAATAGTTTTTTACATATACAAATTACGAATATTTACATAAAATACGAATATTACACCTGGACGTAATTCGTACCATGGCAGTTTTACATAGATACAGAACGGATATTTTTATTTAGACCTAATTCTGGTCGTAACAGTTTTGCGTAGATAAATGTACGATTATTTACACCCAGACCTTATTCTGGTCGTAACAGTTTTATATAGATAAAATACGAATATTTACATTGATACTTAATTCTGGTCTTAGCAGTTTTAAATAAACAAAATACGAATATTTTTATCTAGACCTATCTATTGTATCTGCCTATTATACTACAGCTAAAGTACACATTATCTACCTAATTTGGTACAAATAATCCAATTTCTTATATATTATACAGACATATCTTGCTCTGTGCAGCCATTGGTAATTCAGTTAACCTTTTACCTGATGAATATTCATATAAAGATAATTACAGTATGAATATTAATTAGCTGAAGGTTTATAGTAGCAGAATGTACAATGGTATTTTGACCATGACAGAAACGGTAAAATCACATTTAGATTACAGTAAAAACTCGATACTACGAACGTTTAGTAATGAAGAATTTATGTCTTTGTAGGCAGGTGGCTGCTTAATGCAGGGTTAAAGTCATGCAGAAAGCTCCTAGAGGAGCTTTCTGCATGACTTCCGCCCTGCATTAAGCTGCCACCTGTGTTAACTAAAGATCAATAATGGTACGTATTTGAATGTTCGCAGTATCTAGTTTTTACTGTGCTTTAAAAAGCAAACAGAGCAAACCCTGATCACACAGCTCCTGCAGGAACTATCTGATATGGATCTACTCTGTTTGCAAATGTTCCAAATATCTTCTCTATCAGGTAAAGGGTTAATAGCTGAAAAAATCACCTTTGTCTCTAAATAAATCCGCCTCAGAATAGACTAAAATGCACTTTTCTAGAGGTGTTTTTCATATCGTTTTAACTTGACTTATTTTTTCGACGTCATTTACCACTTAATTTATAAACAGGCTCCTTCCGCCAGTAATATCGTGTTACATAGATTTATTTATGCTTAATGTATGATATACTGTTTCCATATAACGCAATAATAGTAAAGAGTGAACCACAGGTCAACTACTCAAATAACACAAACTGGGATTTACGTTCTACAATAGATTCTGTCTTTAGCGACCATTCATATATTGTACTTAGGAGTATTAAAGCAGGTGGTTGCTTAACGCACGGCAAATGTAAAACATGAAGCTCCTATAGGAGCTTTGTGCATTACATTAGATGTGCATTAAGCTACCATCTGCCTTACAGACCTTTTTCAGACCTATTTTTGATGACAGCTTAAGACACGTGCTACTGTATTTGCTGACTAAGAGGCTATATGTTGAAAAAATATACATTTTTTCTTCACACTTGTAATGTCACCAGAAACATACAATACAATTTAGATCCATATCTTTGTATTCTGATACAATCTGGATATAAGAAATGTCGGTGGTTCTAGATCCAGACTATTCAGTCAATAACCTGACGGAAATTGGCCCAGCGGAAATAGACACTTACTGCTAACAATGTGATAATATCAGAATAACTTGTTAGAAGTATTAACCCTCCTCTCTGTGCTGAAAAAATAGCATATGCTAATACACTGACTTGGTATACTGTTACTTACACCCGATTCTTTTTACCGATTGTTAAACTGCTTGGATCCTGACGATGCGCAGAGTTATTCGCCGAGTTACTCGGCGTCTCATCATCGCGTTAAGCATAAGAAGGGTTAATAGCGAATTTCTAAAACAAGTACACGACTAGTGCATTCGGTGACCCCTTTTCTGCTACAGTAGTAAATGTGTGTACGGTGACCCCTCTAACTGCTACATTAGTAAATGTTAGCTAGTGTATACAGTGATACCTCTAACTGCTACAGTAGTAAATGTTAGCTAGTGTGTACGGTGACCCCTCTCACTGATACAGTAGTAAATGTTAGCTATCGCGTACGGTGATCACTCTCATTGCTACAGTAGTTAACGTCAGTAGTAAACGCTAGCTTTTACGTACGGTGACCACTCTTACTGTTACAGTAGTAAACGTTAGCTAGTGTCTACGGTGACCCCTCTAACTGCTAGAGTAGTAAACGTTAGCTAGTGCGTACGGTAACCACTCTCAGTGCTACGGTAGTAAACGTTAGCTAGTGTCTACGGTGACCCCTCTAACTGCTAGAGTAGTAAACGTTAGCTAGTGCGTACGGTGACCACTCTCAGTGCTATGGTAGTAAATGTCAGCAGTAAACGTAAGCTAGTGCGTACGGTAACCCCTCCCACTGCTAGAGTAGTGAACATTAGCTAGTGCGTACGGTAACCACTCTCACTGCTATGGTAGTAAATGTCAGTAGTAAACGTTAGCTAGTGCGAACGGTGACCCCTCTTAAAGTTAAAGCAGTAAACGTTAGCTAGTGCGTAAGTTGACCCATCTTACTGTTGCAGTAGTAAAAGTTAGCTAGTACCTACGGTGACCCCTCTCACTGATACAGTAGTAAACGTAAGCTAGTGCGTACGGTGACCCCTCTCACTGCTACTGTATTAAACGTCAGTAGTAAATGTTAGCTAGTGCGTACGGTGACCCCTCTCACTTCTACAGTAGTAAACATCAGTAGTAAACGTTAGCTAGTGCGTACGGTGACCCCCCCCCCTTACTGCAACAGTAGTAAACGTTAGCTAGTGCGTAAGGTGACCCCCACTGCTACAGTAGCAAACGTTAACTAGTGCGAAGTGTGACCCCCTCACTGTAACAGTAGTAAACGTTAGCTAGTGCGTAAGGTGACCCCCTCTTACTGCAACCGTAGTAAACGTTAGCTAGTGCGTACGGTGACCCCCTTACTGCTACAGTAGTAAACGTCAGTAGTAAACGTTAGCTAGTGCGTACGGTGACCCCCTTACTGTTACAGTAGTAAACGTCAGTAGTAAACGTTAGCTAGTGCGTACGGTGACCCCCACTTCTACAGTAGTAAACGTTAACTAGTGCGTAATGTGACCCCCTCACTGCAACAGTAGTAAACGTTAGCTAGTGCGTACGGTGACCCCCTCTTACTGCAACCGTAGTAAACGTTAACTAGTGCGTAATGTGACCCCCTCACTGCAACAGTAGTAAACGTTAGCTAGTGCGTACGGTGACCCCCACTTCTACAGTAGTAAACGTTAACTAGTGCGTAATGTGACCCCCTCACTGCAACAGTAGTAAACGTTAGCTAGTGCGTACAGTGACCCCCCCTTACTGCTACAGTAGTAAACGTCAGTAGTAAACGTTAGCTAGTGCGTACGGTGACCCCCCTCTTACTGCTACAGTAGTAAACGTTAGCTAGTGCGTAAGGTGACTCCCCTTACTGCAACAGTAGTAATCGTTAGCTAGTGCGTAAGGTGACCCCCACTGCTACAGTAGTAAACGTTAGCTAGTGCGTACGGTGACCCCCTTACTGATACAGTAGTAAACATCAGTAGTAAACGTAAGCTAGTGCGTACGGTGACCCCTTACTGTTACAGTAGTTAACGTTAGCTAGTACCTATGGTGACCCCTCTCACTGCTACAGTAGTAAACGTCAGTAGTAAACGTTAGCCAGTACGTACGGTGACCCCTCTCACTGATACCGTAGTAAAGTTAGCTAGTGCGTACGGTGATCCCACTTAAGTAACTTTATACAAACGTCAGTCTTCTACAGCAAAACAGGTCATACATCTAGTACAAAATATCATCATTAACAGCTACACAAGTATTCACCTTTAGTATAAAATATCATCATTTATCCCTTACTTCATGAATATTCATGAAAGAAATAATGACATCATGGATGTGAATAAGATAAATGTTTATGACAACGCATGAACAAAGGACAGTTTGGCAATTGGCAGACTGTAAGAATCAGGCTCCGGGGTTGAAACACTTCTGAGTCTGATTTCATTCTCAAAATCTGACCAATACAATGTTTGAGAATGAACCCAGACTCCAGTAAAACAGTTACAAAACCTTTGGACCAGAACTGTTTAAATCCAAAAGCAAACAGGCCATACCCTGATCAGACGGCTTTTGACCCTGGTTCTACTCTGTTTTTAAATGTGTTAAAGTTATTTATGGAGTAAAGAGTTAAGAAACAAGAGCCAACACATCTAACACGAAAGGTCGCCCCTACAGCAGCATGGTTGCTCACTTCTAATCAATCAAAGTAATGAAATACTGTAAGAAAGTGATTGTAATTGTTGTTCAGGCTGATTTGCATGGCCAGTCTTCCTACTCGGTAAATGAAAACCAACTGTGTTCAAGACATTTTAGAAAAAAATGAATAATGACTAATCTGGAAAACTAATCATTCAATGTGTGGGTCTTGTTTTTTCGACAATTTGACACATTTGATTCCTCTAAAAGTAGTTGTTTCACCATCAGGAGGAGCTGCGCCCCCTATCCAGCTCAAACAAATTATCCTCGTCTATGGCCCCTTCTACACTACAGGGCGGCTTCTGTTAACCATCATTATCAGTTTGGATCCACAGGAGATATCGAGTACCTCGACAAGGAGATACCGAGAAACTCGACCAGGGGATACCGAGTAACTCGACCAGGAGATGCCGAGTAACTCGACCAGGAAATGCCGAGTAACTCGACCAGGAGATACGGAGTAACTCGACCAGGATATACCGAGTAACTCGACAAGGAGATACGGAGTAACTCGACCAGGAGATACGGAGTAACTCGACCAGGAGATACGGAGTAACTCGACCAGGATATATCGAGTAACTCGACAAGGAGATATGGAGTAACTCGACCAGGAGATACGGAGTAACTCGACCAGGAGATACGGAGTAACTCGACCAGGATATATCGAGTAACTCGACAAGGAGATATGGAGTAACTCGACCAGGAGATACGGAGTAACTCGACCAGGAGATACGGAGTAACTCGACCAGGATATACCGAGTAACTCGACCAGGAGATACGGAGTAACTCGACAAGGAGATACGGAGTAACTCGACCAGGAGATACGGAGTAACTCGACCAGGAGATACGGAGTAACTCGACAAGGAGATACGGAGTAACTCGACCAGGATATATCGAGTAACTCGACCAGGAGATACGGAGTAACTCGACCAGGAGATACGGAGTAACTCGACCAGGATATACCGAGTAACTCGACCAGGAGATACGGAGTAACTCGACCAGGAGATACGGAGTAACTCGACCAGGAGATACGGAGTAACTCGACCAGGAGATACGGAGTAACTCGACAAGGAGATACGGAGTAACTCGACAAGGAGATGCCGAGTAACTCGACAAGGAGATACGGAGTAACTCAACCAGGAGATACGGAGTAACTCGACCAGGATATACCGAGTAACTCGACCAGGAGATACGGAGTAACTCGACCAGGAGATACGGAGTAACTCGACCAGAAGATACGGAGTAACTCGACCAGGAGATACGGAGTAACTCGACAAGGAGATGCCGAATAACTCGACCAGGAGATACGGAGTAACTCGACCAGGATATACCGAGTAACTCGACAAGGAGATACGGCGTAACTCGACCAGGAGATACGGAGTAACTCGACCAGGAGATACGGAGTAACTCGACCAGGAGATACCGAGTATCTCGATAAGGAGATGCTGAGTAACTCGACAAGGATATGCCGAGTAACTCGACCAGGAGATGCCGAGTAACTCGACCAGGAGATACGGAGTAACTCGACCAGGATATACCGAGTAACTCGACAAGGAGATACGGAGTAACTCGACCAGGAGATACGGAGTAACTCGATCAGGAAATACGGAGTGGAAATACCGAGTAACTCGACCAGGAGATACCGAGTAACTCGACGTCTCATCAAGATCAAAACTCTTCTACACTTTTTCTGAGGACAAATAGAAGAGACATGTAATTTTATAACTGTAGCAGATGACAAGTTTTACAGATAAAAATGTTGAAAGGGACACAGTATACTTATAAAAATATCACTGACCTCTTGTGACTATGTAAATTAGACAGGAATTAGTATTGTTCTATTTTAGAGCATTGTATCAATATTGGTATTCCTGATCTTTTGAAGTACAATTCCAGCGTATGAATAATAACAAAAGGATGTTAACGAGCGCTTTCCCACCCTGGGAGCGACAACAAATGAAGATACCTTGAAAAATACCACCTTCAAATGATACAGTACAAATCGCAATAGTTCGAAATATAAGATTAGAATAATGTAGACACTTTTAGGCAGATGGCTGCTTAATGCAGGGTGGAAATCATGTTCCAAGAGGAGCTTTCTGCATGACGTTCATCCTGCATTCAGCTGCCACATATCTTAAAGATAACACACGAAACAACAATTACAAAGAGTCTACAATACATGTACAAGATTTCACAAAAATACTTATATGATACACAGGGCGGTGATTACAGCCAATCCTCTCCATAACATTATCGACTGGTTCAAGCATATACAGTAAACCTCCTCTAAACCGGAATTCTAGTCGAGAAGAATTTAGATACTTTTAGGCAAGTGGTTGCTTAACCCATTCCCTGATATTGACGACTTTTGACGACTCCGTAAACGTCACTTTGTGAAACCATTGTGATTAATGGAGCATTTGCTCCTATAGGAGCAAATGCTCCATTTATCACAATGGTTTCAAACTACAAAATTCTAAAATTTTCCTTTTCTCTAGTTAATGCTCCTTTTCGGTACATTTACACAAAGAGGTTGTATCTAAAAATAGCCTATTAGGTAATGGGTTAATGCAGAGTGAAAGTCATGCAGAAATCTCCTAGATGAGCTTTCTGCATGACTTTCACTTTGCTGCCACCTGTCTCCAAGACCAATATTTATACGAATTTAACGTCCGGTTTAGAGGGGTTCTACTGTATTTTTAATATATTTTCAAACAGACGTGCCAAGGTAAAAAACACACTTGTGCATAGTGACATTATAAAACATCAGATGCTTAATGCGCAAACAATCTTTATTTATTACATGAATATTTATTAGGTAGAGGATTAACAACCCATATATGGAGTGTTGAAGATTATATATGTATAACTATAAATAAGTGTGAACTTTCCGACATGCGTCATCGGAAGTGTTTCTTTGTGAAATGTGAGTACCGTATTTACCTTGAGTATTCGACCACCCAGCCATCCCATTTACCGGTTCATACAGCTGAATAATTATATCGTGCATGTTTTGATAACTCTGGACTATAATTACACACAGTACAACGTCCATTATCCGAACACTAGTAATAATCATCATTATCGGTCTTTAAGAGAGCTGGAAGCTTAAAACAGGGTGAAAGTCATGCAGAAAGCTTCCCAGAGAAGCTTTATGCATGTCTTTCACCCCATTAAGCAGCAACTAGCCTAAACGGGTCTTAATTATTTTCTTTACTAAATTCGGAATGTCGTGGTTTAACTGCAGTAGTAAACAATGCAGATCCTGATCAACAGATTATTCAAGAGCAGTTTGATCTGTATCTACACCATTTGCCTAGATCTATACGTTTGAATATCTAGATTAGTTATAGTAACCCATTGTAACATGTACAGTCACTCCTCTCTAATACAACCATCAAAATGAGGTATAAAAGGTCTTAACCCTTTCCCTGTTCTATACTTATTACAAGTTTCATTGAAATCCACTAAACATGTATTTTGAACGAATCTTTATTCTGGGTGTTGTTTCAGCAAGAAAAAAATATTATCTTGTGGGATCTTCGGAAATTAACAGAACGGATTCCAGCAGGAGCCATCTCATATAGGTCTACAATGATAGCTATGTCCCATTAAGGGACACTACGCATTATATTACTTAGTATATTTTACTCAGAGGAACACTTTGTTCGTGCATTTGGGAAAGATACAACCTCAACAGATGTGTTTGCAGGGACGTAGCTAGTCATACGCACTTACGCACCTGCGTAACATCTATCTGGAAGGTGAAAACATTATTACGGCCATTAACCAATTCCTTCATATTGGCGCCTCAGTTAAAGCCACCTTTTGGAACCAATGTGATAAATATATCTATTTATCACAATGGTTTCAACAATGCACCATTCTAAAAGTTTCATTTTTCTCTAGTAAATGCTCCTTTTCGGTAGATTTATTCAAAGTGGTTGGGTCTAAAAATAGCCTACTGCGCACACATTTCGTTAGAAACCAGCTACGCTCCTGGCTTGCTCGCCCTGCTGTAGAGACGATTAATTGCTGCTCTAATTAAGAGGCTCATGAAAATGGCTTTGCGAAATGAGGACTGATCGGACACATAATTAGCCTCATCTATTATGATTAGCCAATTCACAAGCCAAAAAATCCCACAAGATGAGGAGATTGGAAAAGCAATCAAAAGCAATGTTTTTGGACACAAAATGTGTAAGACCATTTTCGAAAATGCTATCTGCTTCAGTACACGACTACTGGTAGTACATTCATGCAGTTTATCCTCTACATCTGAACAGTTTAGTGTAGTCAATCCTTTACCTCACATGAATATATAAATATATATACCAGAATTTATGAATATTCATTAACTTTGTTTTTATTATGGCCACTGAACAAGTGAAGTTTTGGTAATTTTAGAAACTATTTACAAGTAGTTCCTTTAACCAAAGCAACATGCCCTGATCAGACGGGTCCTACAGGAGCAGTATGAGTCCATGCTTATAAAGCTTTTTAGTTGAGTCTGAGTTCGTTCTCAAGTTTTTGATTGGTCAGATTTGAGCCTCTGGCTCAAATCTGACCAATCAAAAGCTTGAGAACTCAAATCTGACCAATCAAAAGCTTGAGAACTCAAATCTGACCAATCAAAAGCTGTTTACAAAGGCGTGCAAATGCATTTTATGGAGTAAAGGAAAATATACACAATAATACAAACAGGTTTTAAAGAAAATATATGAATAATTTCATCTAAATGTTTGAACTCTTAACCAGATGAATATTCATGCAAGAAATAATGACAATATGAATATTTATCGGCCGAATTTTATAATGGCATGTTATAACAGAATATTTTGGTGTTTGTCACTTGGTCTAGGAGACAAAGTAGACAGTTCCAGGAACGAGAGAGAAGATGTGCACTGGTCAAGTACACTGTAATCCTTCTGTAGCGACCACTAAATGTAAACATTGGATTTTAAAACCCAAAGTGGCTGTTTTACGCAGAACTATGTAATTTTATGCATAATTTCAATAATGCTTTAGTTACTGGTCTTAGTATCAAGGCCCAAAAATAGACTGCTTTTGATTGGCCATTGTAATAGAGATTTTTACTGTATGTTATTGGACTGCATTTATATATAGACATTTTCCTTTACTCTATAAATACGCCTTTATTGCTTGGCAAACAGAATAGACCCGGACCAGGACAAAACGTTATGTTCATATGCCATTATAGATTTGTTTTTGAATTACATATAGTAAATATTTATCTATCTGCATTGGGTGCAGAAGAATAAGTTTTCAGAAATCACTTACTAATGAAACACAGGTCTCATAAATATTCATATAAGAACAAATATGGATTAGATGCTATTTTAGACTGGCATGTAATCACGTGACAGTTTGCCCGTTGCAGGAACTTTAGATTTGTTTCTATATTGTTCCTTAAGTAAACAGAGCAGAACCTGGTCCGACAGCTCCTACAGCAGTTGTCTGATCTAGGTCTACTCTGTTTGCAAAGACGTAAATAGGAGTGTCAATGGAGTATCTATGTAATACATGGATGGGGGTAAGCTATCGCTAGACTTCTTTCCTCAATATTCATGTAAGACAGCTCCTACATGAACCGTCTGATCTGGGTCTAGTCTGTTTGCAAATGCGTAGAAAGGCGTAGTTATGGAGCAAATGTTTAAGGCGGGTTTTACTGTATCTACAATAAGTATAAAGTCTATTTTTCTCGACAGCATTGCGCCTTGCCAAATACTCTCGTTATTTTGCATTTATCACATGCTGTATTAATCTGTTACACGTATGAAATCAATGCTACTAAACCTACATACACATTTCACCGAGTGGAATGAATATTACGACAAGTATTGGAATCTGCTAAACTCATTATGTACAGTTGACCTTCGTTATCTCAAACTTCAATGGACCATACACATTACATAACATAACATAATAACATAAGTTTGTGTTATACGATTTACTAATATGGACAATGTCTCAAGTTCACAGTTTAATGCAGGTCTGAAGTACGAGCTTTCAGCATTACTTTCGACCTGCATTAAGCTGTCACATGTTTTTCTATGTATACTACTGTTCGCATTTTCGAAATAATGTTGTATTCTAGCAAGAAAGCATACGTGCTAAGTTCGGACCACAGAAATGATCATAAGTTCTGAGCAAACGGTCGTCAATTAGGACTTATTAGGACTTACAATACTTTCCATAGTACAATCTATCGTAAGACGGGTCCCAGCATTAGACATCTGCTGGATGGTTGTTATAAAAAGGGTTCAATGTACAGTAAAACCTCTCTATAACGGACACTAAATTACATCAAGTATTTTGTGTTAAAGACAGGTGGCTGCTTAAAGCAAGGTGAAAGTAAAACAGAACGCTCCTATAGGAGCGTTCTGTTTTACTTTCACCTTGCTTTAAGCAGCCACCTGCCCTATAGGAGCGTTCTGTTTTACTTTCACCTTGCTTTAAGCAGCCACCTGCCCTGATTACCAACTAATTAACACAATTTAGTTGCCGTTATAGCGAGGATTTACTGTATGTTCATCTCATTCGGTATAATATATAGGTTTTATTCTACAGTTATTCAATGGAAAGATGTCCCTTGTGCATAACGCGAGGGTAAAAATCGGTCATTATTTCTTACATAAATATTCATAGAGTAAAGGAATAAAAAATCTTAGGAGATAAAAAGCTTCGCGGAGGACAATTACCATCTCCTGTCGAGAGTTCTGAAATTTACATTAACTTAGCAGTTGTCCATGTGTCAATGCACCCCATGTAAATTATAACCCTATTTTTTCTATGTATATTTATCAACTCGACACGAAAATAGAACTGCCATACCCATAATAGCAGCCACACAATAATGACAGTTATTATCAACTGGTTCTCGCAGAATCTGACAGTTTTGGCATGCTAAATCATTGTTCATGTACATGGTGATAATACAGTGTACAATAGAACCTGTCTTATGCGGCCATCAGACCGAGGTCTAATCATGGGTATGTACGGCAGGTGGTAGCTTAATGCAGGACAAAAGTAATACAGAAAGCTCCCTGTATGAGCTTTCTGTATTACCGCTGCCATGCATTAAGCTCAATGCGGGTTAAAAGTAATGTAGAAAGCTCCTATAGGAGCTTTCTGCCTTACTGTTGCCCTGCATTAAGCTACCATCTGCCTTTAAAGATCCATGTCTTCAATAAATGAACGACCACGAAGGACACTGTATAGTATGTAGACGCGGGCAATATTCTGTTTTTATCGACAGATAATTTAACCAGTACACATAGAGTGTCTCCAAAAGGTAACAGGTAAAACATGGAGACCCAGATCAGAGATCAAGCTCTCATCTACAGCAGATCAAGCTCTCATCTACAGCAGATCAAGCTCTCATCTACAGCAGATCAAGCTCTCATCTACAGCAGATCAAGCTCTCATCTGCATCAGATCAAGCTCTCATCTACAGCAGATCAAGCTCTCATCTACAGCAGGTTCGGTAAGGACAATGGTATTGTATAGGTTTAATCTAAAAAATGTCCTGGTGACAACCCTTTAAATTTGTTGGTAAAGCAAACAGAGCAAACCCCGATCAAAGGGATCCTGGAAGGAGCCCTCTTATTTTGGTATACACTGTTTGTCTATATCCCATGTATAAGATAACGATGTCCTGTTGATCTCCATTGACGAATTTGGATCATGATAGTTCGTTCACCTTTAAAATATTACGGGAGATTTTAAACAGTTTGGATCCAGATGAGACACCAAGCAACTCGGCATCTAATTAGGATAAACATCGTATGAAATGCAGGCTAATTGTGTTGTTGAAAGTAAATGGACGAAGCGTTTATAATGAAATTGTGACTGCAGCTGGCATTTCATATGAACAAAAATTGCCAAGTACGCCAAAGATTAACTTACCATATATACCGCAGGGATTGCTTAATGCAGGACGAAAGTAATGCAGAAAGCTCCTATATAAGCTTTCTGTCTTACTTTCGTCCTGCATTAAGCTACCATTTACCTTTAAGACATATAATTACACGTTTGTTTTTGCGGTCGCATTAGAGAGAGGTTTTACTGAATGTTAGAGATTAGTGAACCATATGTATAGTACAGATCCTGATGAGACACGGGGTAGCGTGGACTCTCCTGTGTATTCAACCAGCAACTCATTTAAAGAGTAGACCCTGCTCAGACGGCTCCTATAGGGTCAGGGTCTGCTGTGTTTGCTAATGGAATTTGATAGATCTGTTTCTTAAGTTTCTAAAATGGCTACGATGTTTGTGTTCATTATAACTACGTACATAGTGTCCATGAAAATTCAGTAAGTATTGAAATCTAGAATAAATACATTAAAACCTCTCTATAACGGCCACCAAATTACATCAAGTATTTTGTGTTAAAGGCATGTGGCTGATTAAAGCAAGGTGAAAGTAAAACAGAACGCTCCTATAGGAGCGTTCTGCTTTACTTTCACATTGCTTTAAGCAACAACCTGCCTTAAATACCAACTAATTAACATACTTTAAAGGCCGTTATAGAGAGGTTTTACTGAATAGAAAACGGAAAGGGTTAAAAAAACTTGAAATACATGCAAGCACCCATCCATTTATTACTATACATGTAGATAATGGTTGATTTAATTGTATTAAATATAAAACAAGGTTTGCAACATAAATCAAACAGAACAAACTCTGATCAGATAGCGCGAACTACCTTAAGCGACCGTCAAAAATATGTATAATTATGGGGCTTTAAGGCAGGTGGTAGCTTAATGCATGTCAAATGTAATGCAGCAAGCTTTCTGTTTTACTTTTGCCCTGCATTAAGCAACCATCTGCGTTTTAAGGCGTCTCTATTCAAAACATATGTGGTCGCTTAAGACAGGTTCTACTGTACTTTGTTCTTGGTGTCGCTGATTACCGCAGTAGTGTTCACCCTTAGCATGGGACATTTTGGTACGGTGATGTACCCCCTTAGCACGGGACATTTTGGTACGGTGGTGTACCCCCTAAGCACGGGACATTTTGGTACGGTGGTGTACCCCCTTAGCATGGGACATTTTGGTACGGTGGTGTACCCCCTTAGCATGGGACATTTTGGTACGGTGGTATACCCCCTTAGCATGGGACATTTTGGTACGGTGGTGTACCCCCTTAGCATGGGACATTTTGGTACGGTGGTGTACCCCCTTAGCATGGGACATTTTGGTACGGTGGTATACCCCCTTAGCACGGGACATTTTGGTACGATGGTATACCCCCTTAGCATGTGACATCTTGGTACGGTGGTGTACCCCCTTAGCATGGGACATTTTGGTACGGTGGTGTACCCCCTAAGCACGGGACATTTTGGTACGGTGGTGTACCCCCTTAGCACGGGACATTTTGGTACGGTGGTGTACCCCCTTAGCACGGGACATTTTGGTACGATGGTATACCCCCTTAGCACGGGACATTTTGGTACGGTGGTATACCCCCTTAGCATGGGACATTTTGGTACGGTGGTGTACCCCCTTAGCATGGGACATTTTGGTACGGTGGTGTACCCCCTTAGCATGGGACATTTTGGTACGTTGGTGTACCCCCTTAGCATGGGACATTTTGGTACGGTGGTGTACCCCCTTAGCATGGGACATTTTGGTACGGTGGTGTACCCCCTTAGCATGGGACATTTTGGTACGGTGGTGTACCCCCTTAGCATGGGACATTTTGGTACGGTGGTGTACCCCCTTAGCATGGGACATTTTGGTACGGTAATATTTGGAAGACATTTTACAATGTTACCTTGAATCCAAACGACGACGTTGTCGACAAAGAAAGAGCTGATCTGGCAGTTTAAGGGATAGACTGCCTTGGAAATGACATATTTGCTAAGAAAAGGCAAGATAGAGCTGGTTGGAGAGAATAAACCCACGTATTCTCATGCCCCCTCCACGCATAACGATTCAATGCATCGGGGGTCTAATGGTAATGATGTACATGTATACTGGAATATCGAATAGCAAACACGTTTTGTATACAGTAGAACCTGTCTTAAGCGGCCATCAAAAAAGGGTCCAACTGTGGGTCTGTACGACAGCTGGTAGCTAAATGAAGGTTAAATGTAATGCAGAACGCTCCTATTGGAGCTTTCTATATTACTTTTTCCCTACATTAAGCAACCAATTGCTTTTCAAGAGCCATATGTTCAATAAATGAATGGCTGCCTAAGACAGGTTCTTCTGTACCAAACAAATTGGTGTTGTACCTATATCATGCTGAGTAACCTTTCGTCCTCCACTGATGTGTCTTTAAATTCAGATTTCGAAGCAGACTTTCTTCCATTTCCTGACAGTGACATAACAGAGTGTCAGCCAGTTTAGCTCCTGATGAGAAACCGATCTGAGCGGTATCTTATCTGGACCGAAACTGTTTGCAAGTGTTGCCTTGGATCCGCAAGAAGTATTTTAAAGCAAGCGACAATCATAAGGACTATCTACCAGTAGGTAACATTCCACGTGCCAAGAAAAGGAACAGGTACATTTCTTTCTCACCCTGAATGATAATTAATTAGAACAAAAAGAGAAATGCAAAATGCATGCACTGCATGCCACAGACACGTCGCGACTTTGTAATTTATATTCAACCTGTTCCTGAAAAGAAACCTACAGATATATTTGAATAGCATTTGCACTGAGGATCGTATCTAAAAACAGAAAAGCATGTCAAATACCGTGGTCCTTTAACAGGCTGGGCGAATAAAATGTTCCTGTTGAATATACAGTAATACCTCTCTATAACGGCCACTAAATTACATTAAGTATTTTGATTTAAATGCGGGTGGCTGCTTAAAGCAAGGTGAAAGTAAAACAGAACGCTCCTATAGGAGCGTTCTGTTTTACTTTCACTTTGCTTTAAGCAGTCACTTGCCCTAAATACCAACTAATTGACGCAATTTAGTGACCATTGTAGAGAGGTTTTACTGTATTGTATTGGGCTACCCACAACTGCAGTTATTGGGATTAACCCGTTATTGCATAAATACGCGTTTTAACGCATTTGTAAACAGAGCAGACCCAGGTCTGATGGCTCCTGTAGGAGATGTCTGATCTGGGTCTGCTCTGTTTGCTTCTTGACCAATACAGACAATCAAGCTCCTAATGTATTATAGAACAATATGGAACTGGTTCTAAGGGGTATGCCATTTATATGCCATGACAGTAAAACCCCTCTAAACCGGAATTCTAGTTGAGAAGAATTTTAAATCCTTTAGGCAGGTGGCTGCTTAATGCAGGCTGAAAGTCATGACTTTCACCCTGCATTAAGCTGCCACCTCTCTCCAAGACGGATATTTATACTGAATTTAACGTCCGGTTTAGAGAGGTTTTACTGTATACCAATTCATAACAATTCGTCTCGACTGTTTCTAAGTTATTTACGAATGCGGGTTACGTCACAAGGGATAACAATCAAATTACATACAGCTGCACTCACGTTTGATATTTCTGAATATATGTCTCAAGAGTTTAATACGAATAGCAGCATAAAATAAAAGTTACTCTTCATCAAAGCTCTATGCAAATGTGAGCCATGTCGCTTATAGCAGGATAAATGTTCAATGTCAACAGTAGACGTGTTGTGGAAAACTTGCGTGGAATCTAAACTGTGTGAAACAGTATTTTATCCTCATCGTCATAATTATTCATGTAAGAAGCAATGGCGTCATGAATAATTGATTAGATATACTTCTATATATGGCACGTGGAAACATGACATTTTAGCCAAGGCAGAAACTCGGGAATCACATCTATATTATTCCATAAGCAACTAGAGCAGACTCTGATCAGACGGTTTAAGGGACCGTCTGGTCCGAGTCTTCTCTGCTTGCAATGTCGTTTGCATGTATATCTATGGAGTAAAAGTAAAAAAAACATGAAATAAGTAACAAAGTTCTTCTCAATAAAGTTGGCTCAGCAAGGCTTAAGATCCACCCTTACTCCAATGGAAAAAATACATTCTGGTAAACATTTGGATCTGGCACCAATTTTGACAACTTCCAATTAAATCAAGCTTTTGAGAAACTATTTATAAGGCGTCATTCAACTTGGATCTTGACGAGATGCCGAGTTACTCGGCTTCTCATCGGGATCAAAACTGTTTTCAAATGTGAATTTTGTCTCGAAATAACGGGATAAAGGTTAAGTACTCACAATATTACCAGATCTCTTTGTATAATTGATCTAATACCGAGGACAAATTTATGATATCATTCTCTTAGATGTTTTGTAATGATATCATTAAAAACTAATTCAGCGTATCTCTAGATCCAGAGCGTGTGTGTGTTATAAATAGTTTATAATAGGTACCTGGGGCTTTAGAGGTCATCAATCAGCTGCATTATGTATTTATCATATTCTTGAAGATTTAAATTCTTTGAAGGGCTAATTTCCATAGTGAAATGTTCCATCATTGTTTAACAATAGAGTCCATTCAGTATGAAAGGGCATGATTTGCGAGAGGGTTTTGAATGGCAAACAGTGCAGACCCTGACCAGAGGGCTCTGTTGAGCCTCAAAGTTCTTACAAACGCATTCTTCTCACGTAAGAAAAACGCGTGCGCAATATTCTCACCGTGCGACAAAAACGCGCGCATTTTTCTCATTTTGCTGCTTGGAAAGATGCGTCCGTGTTAGCAGATATAGGCAGACACTTTTTTGTTCACAGCAGGGTAAAGGTTTTTAACTGATTTTACTGTGGGAATAGCCAGCATTCTTAGTACATGTACACTGTATTCACATATAAACTATATCAGTGATCAGGGCGTTTCTAAACTCCTCGGATGATGCATTGGTATTGGTTGACATTTAAAACTCTTTCTCTGCCACGTATTGTCGTCTGCAAAAATGAGTCGTTTGTTGCGAATTTTTCATTTATTTTCTATTTGTTTCGATAAACATAATCAAATTACTAAACAGTTTGGATCCTGACAAGACACCGAGTTACTCAATGTTTCATCTTGGTCTTAACTGTTGGTATAGGTGAACATAGATCATTCGCTAACGGCAGCTAAAGAGTTAAGCCGTTATGTAATATGTACTGAAATATAGCAACAATAAACACATCTCGAACAAAACACGTGACAAAGCACGTGACATGTGTTGATGATACTTTCAGTGGAATGAATTTCTCGTCTGCAGAGTAACAGACGTATCATTACTAAAACGAGCAGACGTTCTATTATTGGTTTGCAAAGTTTGAATCCTGGCGTAATACAGGGATACTCATCTGAGTAAATTAATGATTGCAAATGTCATAAATATGTCATAGATATGTCATAAATATGTCATAAAGCTTGCACGTAGGTTGGTGATATTTAACCCATTCCCTCATATGCTATTTTTAGACCCAGCCTCTCTGAATAAATCTACCGAAGAGGAGCATTAACTATAGAAAATGAAAATTTTAGAATTTTGTAGTTCTGAACCCATTGTGATAAATATCTAGCATTTACTCCTTAGGAGAAAATGCTCTATTTATCATAATGGTTTCAAAAAGTGACTTTTACAGGGGCGTAGAAAGGCGTATTTATGGAGGACAGGGTTACTCCTTTACATGGTGCATATCTATGTAAGAAATAACGACATCATGAATATTAATTAGATTTTCTTTATAAAGGCATGTGAATACAGGGATTTTTGAATGTCATAAGCTGTCAGATATATATTATATATATATGTAATATATAGCAGATTTATATATTATATAGCAAACAGAACAGACCCTGGTCAGACTGCACAAACAAGAGCTGTCTTATCTGTGTCTTATCTGCTTGCTACAGTGTCGGAATGCGTCTCTATGAAATATAATACATGTATATAATGTATAAAACAAACAAACTGTGTTGACCCGGACCATGCAGTACCAGATCTTAGAATATTTCATAAGAGTTTGAACGACATACAATGAATTTACTAAACAGAGGGTCGTCCAATGAGTATCTCCACTGATCTGGATCTAGCCTGTTTTCAAATGTTTATAGTCCCGAAGTTATACAAACTTTTTGCTCGAGTCTGGATTCATTCTCAAGCAATAATCGGTCATATTATGAGTTTACTAAACATCTGACCAATCAAATATTTGAGAATGAACTCAGACTTAACTCAGAAGTTGAACAAGTTCAGTGGACCAAACATTTGAAATCTACGGTAAACCCCCTCTAAACCGGAATTCTAGTACAGAAGAATTTAGATACTTTTAGGCAGGTAGCTGCTTAATGCAGGATGGCAATCACACAAAAACTCATAGAGGAGCTTTTTTTTTTATATGACTTCCACTCTGCATGACGCTGTCATCTGTCTTCAAGACCGAAATTTATGCTACATTAAGGGTATATTGTGAAGCAGAAGAAGATCTAACAAAGAAATCACACATATGCAATTGGGATGTTGATCTTCAATTCGCTGACAAAGTGAGATGTTTCTTATTGTTTAGACAAGCCGTTCTTCCCATCAAGTCTTCGGCACGTTTATGTTTTTATCTGTGCACTACCGTAGAACCTGTCTTAAGCGGCCATCAACAGGATCTAATTATGGGTCTGTAAAGCAGGTGGTAGCTAAATGCAGGACAAAAGTAATACAGAAAGCTCCTAAAGGAGCTTTCTGTATTACTTTTGCCCTGCATTAAGCTACCGCCTGCTTTTAAAGATTCCTGTGGCTCAATAAATGAGTGTCCGCTTAGGAGAGGTTTTACTGTATACATGAGATACATATTTATTGCTTTAACTCTTTACCTGGTAGAGGTGTCTGTTGGCAACTCTTTACCTGGTAGAGGTGTCTGTTGGCAACTATTTACCTGGTAGAGGTGTCTGTTGGTAACTTTGCAAACAGAGCAGATCAAGAGTTGACGGATCCTACAGGAGTCGTCTAATCAGGATCTGATCTATTGCTTACAGAATGTATCAGATCTGAGTCCATACTATTTGTCATATAGAAACGTATTCGCTTATTTTATATAACGTTATAAGGCAATTAGTTAATTAATATTCATAATATGAGGAGTCTGTTATGAATATGCATCCGGTTAAAGGTCAAGGTCAAGAAATAAAAGAAATTTGCAATAATACATGCTCTAGATCAGATGCAGGAATTAAATGTCCGAAAGGTTGCCAGTGTTGAATTACATCGAAACGTGTATATAAAGAACATCTAACGGATAAAATATGAATGTGCCCAGATAGGGAACATTATACAGAGAGAGAGAGAGAGAGAGCTCATGTGACAGCGTTACGCTCCCAGCCTTGTTGAATTATGTACGTCAGGTTTCAAGGTATTTGTAACTTACTTTGTATTAACGCATTCCTTCCTAGACTATATTTAGATCCAATCTCTTTGAATAAATCTACCGAAAAGGAGTATTTACTAGAGAAAAGGAAACCTTTTAGAATTGTGTAGTTTTGTAACCATTGTATTAAATAAAGCATTTTCTCATATACAGAAAATGCTCTCTTTATCACAATGGTTTCAAAATGATTTTAACAGATGCGCCAAAAGGCGTCAGTAGGAGGGAATGGGTTAACACATTTGCAACAGTGTAGACCCACATCAGACAACTACTGAATGCGCCATCTGATCAGGGTCTGCTCTATTCGCTTATGCTCTATTCGCTTATAGAATTTTATAGAGCGCATTTTATAGTATTATATCTGCCATGGCCAAACTTTCGGTGTTAATGTGACAAAATCAGTAATAGAATATCATTACATAAATATTCATGAAGGATGATGGTTGATAGAAGATAGAATCATGAAGGATGATGGTTGATAGAAGATATAATCATTATTGTTTCCACAAGGCATACTTTAACCGTCTCTTGCTTATTAAGGTACAGAAGAAGCTGTCTTAAGCGACCATTAATTTATTGAAAATAGGAGCCTTAAAGGGCAGGTGGTTGCTTAATGCAGGGCAAAACTAATCTAGAAAGTTCCATTAGGAGCTATCTGCATTACTTTTGACCTACATTAAGCTACCACATGCCTGACATACCCATAATTAGACTTCTTCATGATTGTCGCTAAAGACAGGGTGTACTGTGTATAAGACAAACTGCCAATAGCGACCATATAATGAATGTACACAGAGGGTCTAGGAGACAAACTGCCAATAGCGGCCATATAATGAATGTACACAAAGGGTCTATGAGAGTAAGTGGTTACTTAATGCAAGACCTGTATTAAGCTACCATCTTTCTTAAACACCTAAAATCATAATTATTTTGTGTGGTCGCTGTCAGCAGGTTTTACTGTACTTTGAGCGGACGAATATTGACTCTGAGGAGGGCGCAGGTAAAGGCGCAGCCTCGAGCTGAGATCATTTTTACCTGTCTGTCAGAACAGATAAACAATTACTTTAGCAGATCTCCGGGCGAGGCTGAAGAAAAGTAATCAACTGTTTCATCTTTTCAACAAAAATAGAAAAAATAATTTCGTCTGGTTTTACACTCGAGGCGGGCCATTCTAGCATGGCGGGGATTTGCCCGTAGAAATTTAATTCATTATAGCTCTTCTGTCGGTCTATTTACACTTAGCATACCATGTATACGTTGAAGAACACACTGGCAAACAATCTAGACCCAGATGAGACGCCGAGTAACTCGACTTTTTACCAGAATCCAAGCTGTTCGCCACTTTTATCGCATGCTTAAAATGACTGGACGAAACTTTTATATTAAGATTTGACACAGACGACGATTTTAAGCAAACAACAATTCCATTAAGTAGTGGGTATGAATCGGATTTATGAAGAAATAAGTAGGAAGAAATTCCGCAAATCAGTTTTTAATTAATTCTTAAGTACTTTACCATCACAGTCGAATCTGAGAAATCCTCTGATTGTAAGCTTGTTTTGCCTAGAACAAAAATCAACAAGGAGAAATCTAGGTCAAATCTATTTTAGACTTGATGAATCAAGGCGGTTCCAGACCAAGATATTTGTTAGAAGGGATTATTTATGGTCAAGGTCGAGAAGATAGCGGATATCTGTTAAACATCAGTAGTTTTGATAGCAGTTCTCCACCTGTCATGTGTATATTTTCATAATATAACTGTATCTTTGATGTGATAAGTCGTAACGAGTCAGTAAGAAAAAACATATATCAACACTCATGTATACCAACAACAACAACAACAACAACAACAAAACGAAACCGGAAGAAAATAACCAGTGTACACCCAGCTCAGAAACAGGTCTGATCAGGTTAAACACTTTTACTAAACCAACAAATCATTAAACCTTGCATATAAACGACTACAAACCGTAACCCCTTTCTCCATGAAGTAATGCAATCATGCATATTAATTGACGGTACATGTATTTTTAAAAATAACGCATGAACATGTGAGTATCTAACCAAGACAGAATGTGTACAATTACATGTATATCAATATCGTGTCATAAGCAATAAGAGCAGACCTTGATCAGACAGTTCCTGTAGGAGCCACCTAATCTGGGTCTACTCTGATTGCAAAGGAGTAAGAAAACGCATTTATGGGGGACCTACATTTACACGTCGTTATATCTTCATCTGATTGAGGCGCCTTTTGACAGAGAATACCCAGATCAGACGGCTCCTGTAATACCAGGTTCTGCTCTGTTTGTTTATGGAATTATATAGATTCCATAGTTTCTGTGTTTTGCAGATAAAAAATCAACTGATACATATGCATGATGTCATTATTTTTGACATGAATATAAACATATCATTTCGCTTGCTATTCACGTCAATATACGTACCTGTAAATAGTGAAGACTCAGATGAGGTAGCTCCTGCAGCAGCTTTCTCATCAGGGTCTGCACTATTTACAAGTTGATTGTGCAACCAGTGCACTCCACAGCAGTGATTGCACAGCGATAATTTTTATGCTTGTACACAGTGAAGATATATGTGATTATACAACAGGGCATGGGTAAAGAAGGAGAAATGCATTTTAAAATTCAACAAGCGAAGGGTTAAAGAACGGGTGGAACTGCAGATACTAGTGTCTCCACGTACAGTTTGCAAGATACCACTTAACCCTTTACTCCATGAATATTCATGTAATAATTACTGACATCGTGACACATGAACACAGGAACTTTTGGCCATGGCAGAAACTGTATAGTCAGGTCTATTACATGTGTTTCTTCATAAGCAAACAGAGCAGACCCTGATCAGACAGCTTCTACAGGAGCTGTCTGATCTAGGTCAACTCTGTTTGCAAAGGCGTAGAAAGGCGTCCTGATAAGATGCGTAAAATTAAGATATTTTTAAGAATAACTGGTTTATTTCTCCACCAAACCCATTGTTGTGACCACTCTTTAAAATCGTATCTTCGACACGTTTCTAGAGTGGTCACAACACAAAGGCGCCTTTAACTGTTGCCCTGTTGAGTAAAGGATTGACCATTTACGCAGCGAATATTCAAGTACAAGATAATAACACTATGACTACTAATTAGCTGAATGTAGACAGTTGGTCAATATTACCAACTGTTAGCCCCTTACGTCATGAATATTTGTGTAAGAAATAATCACTACGATAATTAACCCATTCCGTCATTGGCTATTTTTATATCCCATCTATTTGAATAAATTTACCGAAAAGGAGCATTTACTAGAGAAAATGAAAAAAATACTATTGTGTAGTTTTAAACCATTGTGATGAATAAAGCATTTGCTCCTATGGAGCAAATGCTCTATTTATCACAATGTTTTTTTTTAAAAAAGGTGACCTTTACAGAGGCGTCAAAAGACGTCAATATGAAGGAATGGGGGAATGGGTTATTTAGTTGATTTTTATACATGTTATGGCGTATGAACACTACATGCAAACTACTTTGCAAAGGCATTCAAAGGCGTATCTATGAAGTAAATGGTTATATGAACGGTGTCCCGATGACGTTTTTTGCTGTAAATACTAAAAGTACTTATTGGTTTTTGCAGGATTTCATTAGTGGAAATTAATAACATTTAGAAAAGTTTCTCTTCCAGAGTAATTGACAGGGCTGATATCTGAGATGCCATATTTCCATATATGACACTGAGATTGAAATGCCATATTTCCATATATGGCACTGATATTGAAATGCCATATTTCCATATATGGCACTGAGATTGAAACTGACAGATAGGCTGATAGACAGACAGACACACTCCTTTCAAAAGTAGTGGCATTTAAGAAAATGAAAACAAGAAAGAAACCACCACCAGATATAACCGCATTGCACTTAGAAAAAAATAATGAAGTATTTAACCCTTTCGCTGCCAATGCCGGATCTGTGATTACCTATGCAAACAGTTTGGATCCAGATGAGACGCCGAGTAACTCGGCGTCTCATCAGGATCCAAACTGTTTGTTACTGTTACTATGTTTTTTTTAAACAAAAATGAAGAAAATTAAAAGAAATTAAAATGTGCAGCAGACGACAAAGTTAGCAGACGAAAGAGTTTGGCAGCGAAAGGGTTATTCACGGTCTCAGACAAAGTCTCGGAAGCAGTCGGTGATAAGTGAACGGCTGGTTTCTTGTTTTCCTTACGCCTTTGATTTTTTAGCGCGGATCTATTGTCACCAGCGAGACAGTAAGGCTGAGAGGTTGAGGGAACTGGGCCAGTGGCACACAGCCAACTAGGTGCAGGGTTGTGTCTACTTTATACCAGTCTGTGGATGGATTGGGGTCTATTTGTCCCACAACCCAGAATGCATTCCTTGACTAATGCTACATGCCCATTAACATTGACCTATGACACCTTTTTTCAGGCATGATTTTGGTGTATATTAATAGTTCGATATTAAACCTCATTATAAAAACGTACCATAAAAAACCCAATAACCCGAAATCAATATTTAACCCTTTACTTCACACCTTTTCAAACAGAGAAGATCCAGATCAGAAGACCCGTGTAGGGACCGTGTGAGCGCTGTCTGCTTTGTATACAGAACTGATTTTGCAGGTTTTGTCATGGTAAAAAAATCATCAATTCGTGACGTCATTTTAGTTATTCAGCTAATTAACACTCTTCGTTCATTTTTTTACATCAATACACGCAGTTCATCCCTTTCCATGTTCTATGTTTATTCCAAAGTTCAATACCATGAATATTCATGGCCAAAACAGTTATAAAGAAATACGGAAGATAGAACATTGTAGTTGCATTATAAACTAAAGAAACATCCATCCAATACCATAAGCAAACAGAGTAGACCCTGACTAGACGGCTCCTACAGGAGCTCCTTAAGGAGCCGTCTGATCTGGGTCTACTCTGTGGCAGTTGCATGAAAACACGTTTATATGAGAGAAAGGGCTAATGAACAGTAATTCTGCGGGGACTGTGGGGACTGTGGGGACTGGTTGTTCCAATCTCTCATCAGGATATGGACTGCTTGAAAATCTCTTTTGTTTGAAAGAAAAGAAAAACCTACTTCGAACATATGACACAGATATTTGTAAAATTCCTCAGAGAAATGGAAACATAGCAATTTTGTCAAACGTTATTGATACTAATATTACAGGTATTCGACTGCGCATTTGCTCAGAACTGAAATAAATTAAACTATTTTATTTTTAATTAGTTTTAATAGTGTTTCAAAACAAACCTATAAACTGTTTAAAAATCCCTCTTTCCACCTTTTGTCGCCCCTTTACCCCATATGTACACATATTAACGTCTTTACAAATAGAATAGGCCAAGTAGGAGCCGTCTGATCAGCGATCTGGCTGTGCTTACGAGAATATATAGAACGCACTTTACAGTTTGTGCCATGTTCAAAATCTCTCTTGTTCATAAATCCATGATTAAAGTGCAGCTTACACTATCCATACAGTTGATAATACATACAGTAAAATCTCTCTAAATCAATGCTATTCGTCTTTTATCAGCAGCAACGGTAATTTTTTAGTCCAATTGAGCAGTGCAGATTACCTCTAGACGTCGTTTTCAAAACTGATGCAAGCGAGATAACCGCGTAAAAGGTCGAGCTCGCGGATAAAGCTAGTTATCTCCCTTGCAACAATTGAAAGCAGCTTTCTGCCATCACCACAGAAAGGTGGTCCAGAACGAACAGGCAATCTCCTATCCGTGCATTTTAACCCGTTATCTGACAGAGACGCCATTGACGATTTTGCCAACAGAGTACATGCAGATCAGACAACTCATACAGTATCTGATAAGGTTTGTTCTGTTTGCAAATGGAATATTATACAGTTGTCCAGTTTCTATGTTTATCTGCCATTATATCAATGCATTCGGTTAACTACTGTTCATGGTGTTATTATTTCTTACATTAAAATTCACCAGCTAGAGGTTTAACTCTCTACTCCATAAAATTAATACGCCTTTCTACGCCTTTGCAAACAGAGAAGACCCAGCTCAGACGTCTCCTGTAGAAGTTGACTGATCGAAGCCCGCTCTGTTTGCTATGAAATAATATAGATATAGATATGATTCTATAGTTTCTGCAAAACTTCTCTGTATCCATGTGCCAATAAATAAATCAATGCAATTGATAGTTGTGGTATAATTTCTTACATGAATATTCACGGACGAAAGAGTAAAAAGAACCTTCTTCAAAGGAATAGGAAGTTGACGGGTTCTGTTCAATTTCTATCATTTGTAATAATTTGAAGAATGTACGTAGAACCATTCACCCTATGGATATCCATAATTCATATAGGAAATTATGACATCTTGAACAGAAATTCGGTGAATTATCAGAGTGACATATGAACAATGGATATTTTGGACGTAGCAGAGACTGTAGAAACAGGTACATATAATTCAGTTTCCATAAGAAAACAGCATGCCCTGATCAGACGGTCCCTAGGGTCCGTCATATGAGTTTGAAGACAAGTTGCAGGGGCATATCTAGCGATATACACGTACACTTATGAACGAAAGGTGAACACATTATTATGGCAAAAAATGGAACAAAAATTGCAGACAAAAGAGAGGGAGTAGACTTTGATAAACTTTATGTCTTGTCATGTAAGCTTTAACCCATTCCCCGTACTGACACATTTTGACGTCTAAGCAAATATCACCGTTTGAAACCATTGCGATAAATAGGGCATTTGCTCCTATAAGAGCAAATGCTCTATTTATCACAATGGTTTCAAAACCGCACAGTTTTCAATTTCCCCAGGGGAGCATACCCCTAGACCCTTATAGCCTCGATGTGTACATGACATTTGGATTCAGCTACGCTGGCCCCTGTGTTGTGTCGAGAACTTCAATACGTTAGTGTATCTAATTTGTAAGACACCAAGTCGCCTTCATTAAAGGTGACAGTCATATTTTACCTGACAACTCAACACATGTCTGTAGCTAAGTTTAGCCAAGTTTCTCATATGTTTATATCGCAAATAGCTAAGTGTTGTAAGAGCCACTTTTAACAAAATCTGTGTGAGGCTATACGTAGCGAAGATGTCAGCTTCAAGTACAGACAGATGATTTATGTTAACCGTCAGTGGTTTTTACAAGCAAATTCATGACACGAGTCTACAAACAGTTCGAATACAGATGAGATGCTGAGTTATTCGGCGTCTTATAATTATCTAAACTGTTGCACACACTTGTAAAAAATCTGACAAAATATAAAATAATAATAATAAATACCGCAAATATTAAACCCGATGACAATATTTGCAGACGAGCATTGTTAATGTACAAAAGGTTAAAAAGCATGGTCATGCATAAGGTGGTCCATCGTTCGCCCAATAGTCGCCTACTGATATTACCGAATATATGTACTTTAAAATCCTTCTAAACCGGAGTGTTGAAATTAGTATTAGTGCCGATCTTCCAGACAGGTGACAGCTTAATGCAGAATGAAGGTCATGCAGAAAGCTCCCAAAGGAGCTTTCTGCATAACTTTCACCCTGCATTAAGCAGCCACCTGCATGGAACAACCTAAATTGTTCTTAAAATGCCGATTTAGAGGGGCTGTACTGTACTTCATGCTAAACCACGCAGTCGTCCGTCAAGCGTGGCCTGATTGGTATTTGTACACAGATTAAACCATGCAGTCATCCGTCAAGCGTGGTCTGATTGGCATTTTTACACAGATTGGATCCATATCAGATGCCGAGTAACTCGTCGTCTCATCAGCATCCAAGCTGTTTGACACGCGGTTAATAGGTTCCCTTGTATAATCGCCTTTTCACGCATTTGCAAAGAAACAGAGATGACCCAGATTAGATGGCTCCTCAGGGTCTGCTCTGTTTGCTAATGGAATTTCATAGATCTGTTTCTTTAATTTCTAAAATGCCTACAATATTCCGCCTTCCATATTTCATTATAACTATTTTAGCCATGAATATTCAGGAAGTATTAATATTTGGAATAGACATAGAACAGGGAAAGAGTTAACCCATTTGCTCCCACGAACCCATATATGGGACGTAGGCAAACAGTGTAGACTCTGATCAGACGCCACATAATGCGGCTTCTGATTAGAGTCTACACTGTTTGCTGATAGGAAATTCAATATAATTCAAAACAAAAATGAAAATTTAGACCAGACATACCTTAGATAAAAGAAAGACTGATCCATTATATCAGTATGGAATTATCCACTGGGAGCAACTGGGTTAATAGTTTCTCGACTGTTGTTTAAGAATTGAATGACGTGCTCCCGGTGTTCATGAGGTTATGCAACGCATAGCTTCACGAGCAAAGTTAGTGAAGCCCGAAGGGCTTCACGTGAATCTTTGCTCGTAAAGCTATGCGTTGCATAACCCATGAACACCGGGAGCACGTCATTTATTTCTTATATTTATATTCCATTGTATTTCTTATATTTCAACGGATTTTTTTTTAAATGAACGTTCATGGGAAAATGCAACTTTCTTTTTAGAATAAGGTTATATAAGGACGTTGCAGGGCGAATGTAAATATTAGCACATGAACACAAACATTATTGATTAGATTACTTGTTACAATAGCACATGAACACACACATTGTTTTACCGTGGTAGAAACTGTAGAACCATATCTATATTATATATCATAAGCAAATAGAACAGAACCTGATCAGGCGTCTCCTGATCTGAGTCTACTCTGTTTCCAAAGGCGTATAATGGCGTATTTATGGAGTAAATGGTTAAGGTGAACTCTGTTTACAAAGGCATCAAATGTTGTCTCTACCAGATATTGGGTTAAACACAACGTTACAACAGGTCTGGATGGGGCCTGGTTTGACTCTGTCAAACGAATAATAATAATGAAATAAATTATGATATCATGAACATTAATTAGATTGATTTTAAAATGGCACATTAACACGTGTTTTATACCAAAGCAGAAACTGTAGAATAATATCTATATTAGTCCATAAAAAACAGAGCACACCCTGATCAGACAGCTCCTGCAGGAACCGTCTGCCCTGGGTCTGCTCTGTTTACAAAGGCGAAGAAATGCGTATTTATGGAGTAAAAGGTTAAAGACACATCATCAAACTTATTTCAAGAGGATATTGTACAGACATGGTTTTACAAAAACTGATACTGATCAATTGCATTTGCGAACAGATACGACATCTATTGCATGCACAACCACAGTGGAACACATCTATAGCGACCACATAACAATCATACGGGTATGTAAACGAAAACGGTTCCTTAATACGGAACGAAACAAAATGCAGTAAACTCCGACATATATGAGACATTGCTGCATAACTTTCGTCCTGCATTAAAGTACCAGTCTGTCTGGTAGCTCCAGTACATTGGGTGCTCCGTATAGAGAGATTTTACTGTATAAGAATAACATATACTGACAGGTACTAGCCCAAGGCTGAAATTGTATAATTCATAGCAGTAGATCTCTTACATCTTACCAAAGATATTTATGGTGTATCATGTGTTTGCCCTATTTATCTAAGAAATAATGCATCATGAATATTAATAGGTAAATTTTGTTTTTCATATTGGCATGTTAACGAATGCTCCAATAGGAGTGATCTTATTTGGGTCTACTCTGTTTGCAAAGACATGAAAGGGCGTGGCTATGAGGAAATAGTTTAATGTATTTCTGTATATTTCATGAATGTGCGTGCGATACCTTTGGAATTTGAGCTATATACAGTTGTCCCCTGTAAAACCTATCTCCGGCATCCATCCACCATTTCAATGCTGAATTTTAGAAGTTGAGTCCATATATAGTACAAATCTCATTCAGTATAAACGGGTATGATTTATTAGAGGTTGGAATGAAAACTAGTACAGACCTATAGGAGCCATCTGATCTGGGTCTACACTGTTTGCAAATGACATCCAACTCATTTCCCGCTTTCGAAGGCTTAACAATTATCTTTCTGGATTATGTGTGACCCGAACTAACGAGCCCTCTCATCTGGGTCTACGTCGTTTGCAAAGGACATTAGTGACTCGTGTCCCGCGAAGTAAGGGTTAAGAAGTCATCTGCTATGTAAGATTCCTGGATATAATTAGTACGAGGGTGCTTAATGTAGGATTTAGTAGAGATTCATATATTTTAATTTTAACTGGTTCGAAACAGACACGATTCCTCAGGTGTGCACATTCACAAGCTAAACCAATAGCGTAAACCTCTTCCAAACCGGAACAACGTTGGGTTTTTGCTAGAAGGTGACTGCTTAATTTAAAGTGAAAGTCCAATTGGAGCTTTCTGCATGACTTTCACCATGTGCTAACCCATTCCTTCATATAAACGCCTTTATATATGCATTTGCAAACAGAGTAGACCTGGGTTAGACGGCTCCTATAGTATATGTCTGCCCAGAGTATGCTCTACGTATTGCATGAATTGATTGTACAGTTTTTATCAAAGCAAACAAATGATCTTGATAAATTGACATTATAAAAATGCATGGCATCATTATTTCTTTCATGAATACTGGACAATGAAAAGGTTATGTTGCTGCCGCTATTGATACCAATTGTTTAGAGAGGATTGGATGTATTACTGTAACATGCCATGCCTGTATGCAATTACTAAGGAGATATGAACGATGTTTAGGTTTCTAAATCATTTTTCTTCCTAACCTACAACTTACAATGTTTATATCATTGCCGAGATGTAGGCGAACCTACAGATACAAGACTATACACAAATCCCATAACACATCATAATTGCTAGTCATGTTCCTTCGGATAATTTCATTTCAGAATACTCAAATGATTTAATTGAAATTGCCCATAGCAACCACTAAATGAATAAACATGGAGTCTACAAAAGCAGGTGTGTGCTTAACCCTTTCACTGTTTATTTTAAATTTCAATACCTACTGAATATTCATGGACAAAATAAAATGTAGTTATAATGAAATATGGAATTTGGAACATTGCAGCCATTTTAGAAAGTAAAGAAACAGATCAATCAAAGTCCATTAGCAAACAGAGCAGACTCAGATCAGACAGTTCCTAAAGGAGCCGTCTGATCTTGTTCTACTCTGTTTGCAAATGCGTTTCTATGAAGGAAAGGGTTAATGATAAAGAAAGCTCTTAAACTACGGAACTTTCTGCATATCTATTATTATTTTTGTTGTATGCATAATAGAGCAGGCCCTGTAGGAGCCGTCTGATCTGGGTCTACTATGTTTGCAATGGTACATTTAACCTTTAGATTGCTGAGCACATTATATTTACAGAACGTTTCACCTACTACATGTTCAAAATTCGAGCTATAGTCAATGTGTCTACCGTTTCTAACAGTTTGGGTGTCAAACAGTTTGGATCCTGATGAGACGCCGAGTTACTCGGCGTCTCATCTGGATCCAAACTCTTTGCATAGGGATTCACTCATCTGCCCATAGCAGGCTAAAGGTTATGGAGTAAATGGTTAATTATAATAAAAATGTCAAATAATGCATACTATTGTGAGGACTCACACAGAAGCTCTCCATTTTGAAGCTACACTGCTTGTATAGTTCCCCATATTGAAAGAGTTTAAACAGTTGGGATGGTAATTTTGATAGACTCTTGATATGTTTGAACTAAATAGCCCCCATTTATCATATCCATCTCAAGAGTTACAACAACAAATAAAGAAATATTTTAGACTTATTTTTCTAACACTTTGCAGACGTCACCTTTGAACCTATTATCAAATTACAATCCATCATTGTTTACAAACACGCAGTAACATGCTTACCGAGAAATACATTCTTGCGTGAATCAAAGTCATCAACATTTAACACTGGTCACTGGCACCAAGTCAAGTGTAAACATGTCGTGTACATCTGATCTGGTGCCAGTCTGCAAACACTGTTGCCTGCTTCAGATATGTTTTTCTTTCTATTATCTACTTCTTTAAAACAACGAAGAAACATTCAACAGTTTTGATCCGGTTCTCAACAGGTAATAACAAATTCGTTGTCAGCTAGAGGCTTGTTTATCTCATTACTTTGACGCAGTTGTTCCGGTATGACGTCACCGAATGTTATTATAGCCATGTTTGTGCTATTGACAGCTGAAATGTTTACCAATACAGTAGAACTTTAGGGCGGCTACTAATATGGGCTTTAAATATGTATCCTAACCCATTCGCCAATATTGACACATTTAGATAGATAGATAGAATCTTTATTTACATCTCATCAATGCACATTCAGTAAATATAAAAACATATATCTAGATTTACAATAAATATTTCAAATAGCGCATAATAGGACGGGTCTAAAAATAGTCTTAAGAGGGAAAGGGTTAACCCATTGCCTCATACTGATGCCATTTAATGCCGCTATAAAGGTCACTAAACGTAACACAGAAATCTCTTATAGGTGCTGTCTGCATAAACACCCGTTTTATTGACCTACCAACTGCCTTTAATCCATTCCCTCATAGATTTTAGACCCAACTTATTTGATTAAATCTACTGAAAAAAGCGTTTACAAGAAAAAAAACACGATTTTTAAAGCATGTGTTAGTTTTTTTGTGATAAATAGAGCATTTGCTCCCATAAGAGATTTTTGTGTTACTTTACTCATGGATTGAGCTACCATCTGTTTTTCAAGCTACCGCTGTGTATTGCTTAGTGGTCAATTAAGTGGTTTTAAAGTACAAAATGTACATGTATATCGAGCTCATTATCCACAAAACAATCAGGCAAAGCAAATCAGGTAAGCATGCCTAAATTACGAAAGTTTCAAGTTTCATTTCGGTCTCAACAGTCAGGGAACCTTTTATCTCATGAATATCCATATTAGATACAATGGCACATGCATATTAATTAGCTAAAATGTTATTATGTCATTATGAATAAAGGACTGTTGTACCCTGGCATAAGCTTTACAGTCAGATCTATATACATGTACTTTCATAAGCATAGAGCAGACCCTGATCAGACAGTTTCTACAAGAACATTCTCATCTTGGTCTACATTGTTAACAAATACATTAAAATGCTATATATGGAGTAAAAGGTCAACAAGATGACGTGTCCGACCAGTTTCAAGTGCCGACATCTATTCAGCAGTAATTGCCTAGTGATTCGATTTCCAATTATCGAACGGTCAAGCTAATGACAAGGTGATGAATGTTGTATATGCGATGTATATTACTGACCAGCGGTTGGTCTAAGTAATCAATGACCAAGCAAATTAGACGATGATCCATCCTTGTATGACAAACGGTCAATGTGATTGTAACATCCTTGGCATTGTAGGGTTGTAGATAAAAAATGTACAGTAACATCTCTCTAAACCCGACCTTCAAATTAGTAGCAATGCCGGTCTTACAGTCGACAACTTAATGCATTACCTCATAGGCTATTTTTAGATACAACATCTTTGAATAATTATACCTAAAATGAGCATAACTAGAGAAAGGGAAAGTTTTTAGAATTTTGTTGTTTGAAACCATTGTGATAAATAGAGCATTTGCTCCTATAGGATCAAATGCTCTGTTTACCACAATGGTTTCACAAAGTGACTTTACAGAGTCGTCAAAAGTCGTCAATGTGAGGGAATGGGTTAAGGCAAGGTGAAAGTCACGCAGAAAGCTTCCAATGGATTTTTCTGCATGACTTTCACCCCGCATTAAGAAGTCACCTGCTCAAAGCATTTTACCTTCTTATGGACTAAAAATACGATTTAGAGATGTTTCCCTGTACATGTATTTAGAAAATCCTTTCTTACATTCGCCAAAGCCTATCTTACCTCATTCTTATGAGTTATAGCAAGGAAGCATTTAGCTGAGAACAAACAACCTAAACGATTTCGGTAGACCAGTCCTCATCTTGTCTGTATACATCAATGTTAACAATCTCCAGTCTTTATATACGCGTCCATTGTCTAAATAAGCTCTTTACTCGATGAATATTCATATTAGAAATAATGACATCATGAATATTAATTACATATATAAATTGTTACAATAGCACATTGACACATGAATTTTGGCAGTGGCAGACACTGTAGAATCATATGTACAGTATATCATAAGTAAACAGCGCAGACCCTGATCAGACGGCTACTCAAGGACCGTCTGATCTAGGTCTACTCTAATTTCAAATGCGTAGAAAGGCGTATGTATGGTGTAAAGGGTTATGAATGCTGTTGGAAATAGATTCAACAATAATTAGGCTATTTGTGGTTAAGGGGTCAAGCAAGGGGGTAAGTGAAACAAAGATAGTTTAAACAGACAGTAATCATAACAAGGCTCCACAATCACGTGCAAACGTTATCATGTCAGTGCACTGATTTCATTTTATATTGGGTGTTTCATTTGAAATCATGTACATGTATATCACAATATTTCGAAGGGACATAACTCTTCTAAACTATAATCAGGTTGATGGGTTATCGTCCTTTTTAGGATGTGTGTTCGAGAACATTGATCAGCTCAATATATATAATGCGTATATTATTTGACCTAATTTCATTAGGAACTTCCAATTAACTTTTCAAATGCACACATTAAACCTTTCCCTAGTGAATATTCATATAAAAATGATGTCATGATGAATTTGTATTAGCTGAGCGCTTACGGTTGAATATGAACACAAGTTGTTTTGCCTTTAGCAGAAGCTGTGGTATCGGAGCTGTATAACCCAATAAGCAAACAGAGCAGACCCTGGTCAGGTCACTCCTATAGGAACCATCATATCTTGATCTCATCTATTTGCAAAGGGAGAACATGTGACCCTGTCAGGTAAAGGGTTAAACCCTTTACTCTATAATTACGCATTTCTACGCCTTTGCAAACAGAGTAACGGCTTCTATAGGGACCGTCTGATCAGGGTCTGCTCTGTTTACTTATGGTATAATATATATCTAAGTATAGTTTCAGTTGAATCCACATTGACTTTTTACATGCTGTTATAGAAAATAATGTAATTAATATTCATGATGTCATAATTTGAAAAAAGGAGTTGTCTCCCTTACTTAGCGTTATGATTTTAAAAACCGGACGATCAAAATAAGAAAAACACTCAAATTTACTTCTAGGGAGGATCCTTTTTTAGGACAAGTGGAAAGATAAAGTTCATTTCGCGCGTTCTTTGTCAGAAATAGACAAACGGATTATTTAAATGTGCAAAAACAGTGAAACTTAACATTATGCCAGTCTCCGAGAATCGCGTGTGAATCAGTGAAAACATTCTTACGGATTGTCAGCAAAATGGACTTTATGTAAAACTGGGTTATGGAAAAATCTTAAGGTAATTTTGATGGATCTACTCTCTCTATAACTGAAATACGCTAATTGCATTGAAAGAAGATCTTAACCATTATATCTTTTTGTCACTAGTTTTCGCGAAAATGACGTCATAGAAGGCATTTGATGACGCAAAAATCGTCACGCTTGAGTGAACATGTACTTTGGTGCGGTGGGCTTTTCGCCGCCCACCTTGTATAATTCGCGTAGATTGACAGATTCAGATTAAAAAGGGAGAAATGGCTACCCCCACACAACCAAAAAACAAGAGCCCACTTCTACATCTTAGTCAATTAATAAATAACATTAGGAGCACAGGTGGTAGGGCTTACCGATCTACAGCTAAGATACCAAACAACAGACAAAGCATGCACACTGAACGCAGTAAGTCTAGATCTAGATACCATAGTACACCCAGGACCTGGAATCAACATAAGAATCAAGAGTGTACTGTAACAATTGCTAAGGAACTGTTTAAATCTTGTGACGCAAGCCAGGAGATTAATAACACAAACGATGACGATATTACTCTTGTCAAGCAGCGTTTCAGATCAAACGATGACAAAGATAAGTCTCTTTGCAAAACAGCGATTGAAGATAAATCTATCACAAATGACGAGTATGATGTAAGATTAAACGAAATGAGGAGAGAAAACAAAGAACTCCAAGAATCGCTGAAAGATTTATTCTCACAGACAAAACTGTTAAAAAATGAAAATGAGTCTCTACTGAAATTAGTTGAAAGTAAAGATAATGAAAACAAAATACTAAGATCAAAATTCAGAGTCATTTCTTCTGAAAAAGAGAAAACAGATAGTGCACTGTCTAGAGTGAAAGGGGAACTTTCTGAGTCAAATGCTCAATTATTAATTTATGAACAAGACATTACAAAACTGAGGAAAGTCAATGAAACGGTTACGAAAGAAAAAACAAAGATGCTAGAACAACTGATGAAAAGTACAGGTGTTTCAGATAGTGTCGAGAATAAGATAGAAAAGTCTACCGAAGCGTTGGAAAAGAAAGTAGCTTGTGAGTTGCACGATTTAAAGAAAGTGTTATTAAAGGAACTGGATGATGTTAAGAGCCAAATACAAAAGTCCCAGTCCGTTAGATCAACATCAATCAAAAGCAATCAGAAATCAACGGAAAAAGAACGTAATGTGATTGAAACACCAAGACACATTCCAACTGTTGTCTCCGGCCGTCAAAATCATCACAACAAACCACAGGCTCAGATCAAACAAAAATCTGCATTCATAGCAGGTGATTCTATCACAAAAATCCTGAGTTCGGCTAAAATGTCAGACAATGAAGTGAGTGTCAAAATCAAGAGTCACCCAGGAGGAAGGATAAGAACTATAGAGCACACTATAGAATCCATGATGAATGTAGACCCAGCTAACTTCAATACATTGGATGCAATAATACTCCATGTAGGAACGAATAACATTTCCGATGCAGTCAGTAGTGAGAGCATAACGGAGGAATTCAAAGATGCTATTCATACTATCAAAACAGCGAATTCAAATGTAAAAATCATTGTGTCATCTGTATTGCCACGTAAGAAAGACAGGCTATTGAATGACATGATCCAGAAAACTAACACGTCTCTACTATCAATGTGTGAGGAAAATGGTCACTATTTTCTCAACAACTCTACAACATTTATTCATCAAGGATCAGTCGATGCTTCATTTTATCGTGACAATATTCATTTAAATACTAAAGGAGGAAAAGCACTTGGCACTAGTATGCGTGTGGCTTTGAACAAAGTGCTTGGCATTAAACAGTCGCCGATGACGGCCGAAACTAGTCCGAGTTTTTACAATGGGAGGTACCCTGGGAGGAGGAAATTCAACAACAACAGGAGCTCGGTGTTCATGCCAGTACCTCAGTACTTGCTGAACAACCAGAATCCCTGGTTTGTTCCAAATCTTTACTGGAACTAGATAATTCAAAGACATGTACTACTTCATCGCCTGCTTGGGTTACCTCAAATTGTGACTCGGCCTATATGGTTACTCAAGAACGTTCCTTTCATTCAGATGTTCAACAAAAATACTATCAATATTCATGTGACTTTTCCAATTCTGATGTTACTGGTGTTGGTATGAATAGTTTAAACCATGAGGCCCAGTTGATTTCTGAAAATTCGAATGAATGCTCTATACATAATCATAGTACAGTTAATAACTTTTCATGTACTTATAAAGAATGTGTAACAGAAAGCCCAAACAGTTCCAAGCCATGGTTTAGAAACAAAGGATTAAAAATAGTTCATTTAAATATTCACTACCTGTATCCAAAATTAGATGAAATCAAACTACTTTTATCAAAACAAGATATTGATATTCTTTGTGTATGTGAAACCTTTTTAAACGACACTTTTTCAAATAATGAATTAAATATCAACAACTACAAAATATTTCGTAAAGATAGAAATACTGTAGGTGGGGGACTGGTTATTTACATTAGAGATGAAATTCCATGTGACCAAAGACACGACCTCGAAACCAATTTTGTTGAATCAATATGTATAGAAATTAAGCAGTCTAATTCAAAACCATTTATATTATCATACCTTTACAGGCCACCCTCGTCCAAAGTCCAATGGATCAAAGACTTTACCTTTATAACTGAAAAAGCACTATCAGATGAAAAGGAATGTATAGTCATTGGAGACTTTAATTTTGATCTGATGAAAACAGATTACAATTCTAAATCCTGGCTTGAACTGATGGAATCAATGAATTTTAATCAGTTAGTCCATGATCCCACAAGAGTAACATTGCATTCTGCTACATTGATAGATCATGTTTTTTCTACAATTCCTCTTAATATTTCTGATATCATAGTACCATGTTATGCAATAAGTGATCACTATCCTGTTTGTATTACTCGCAAAATATCGTCAAATCATATGAAAGGTCCTGTACATAAGACAATAACCTACAGATCTATGAAGCATTTTAATGAAAATCAATTTCTAGAAGATCTATCAGGCCAACCTTGGTTTCTCGTAGATACATATGATGATCCTGACGATTCAACTGAATTATTCTTAGATATGTTTAAATCGATTTTAGATAAACATACTCCACAAAGAAAAAGACGAGTCAAAAGAATTAACCAACCAAGCTGGATGAACCCCGACATATTACAAGCAATAAAAATAAGAGATCACTTTCATAAGAAGAAGGACAGTATTAATTACAAAATTTGGAGACAAAATGTTAAAAATCTCATAACTGAATCAAAGCGGCAATTTTACAACAACAAAATTTCATTGAAAAACCGTAATACAAAAGATCTTTGGAATAGTCTTCACGACCTAACTGGCTTTAAAACACAGATACACACGAATTATATTGATGATGCAAACGGAATACCTATTACAGATCCATCAATTTCAGCTAATGTTTTAAATGATCATTTTTGCTCGGTGTTTCAAACAGTACAAAGAAATAGTCAGATCCATGATATCAATAACACAACCAGAATTCTTTCAGACAGTATCGAGGAGAAACTTAAGAATACACCCTATTTCGTCATTCCCAAAGTTAGTGTATCTTTTGTTGAAAAGCAATTAAAATTACTTGATACTAGTAAGGCTACAGGCTCTGATGGCCTGAGTGCCAGATTTCTTAAGATGTCTGCATCCGTTATTGCTCCTGTGCTTACAAAAATTTATAACAACAGCTTACAAACCGGCATTTATCCACAAAAATTCAAAAGTGCAAAAGTCGTAGCTATTCACAAAAAGGGGAAAAAGACTGATAAAGCAAATTACAGGCCAATCTCTATTTTACCAATTATTTCTTTAATTTTTGAACGACATGTAAGTGTTCATTTAAAAGAATATTTTGAAACTAATAATTTGTTTTACTCTAGGCAGTCCGGTTTTAGAAAGAACCACTCTTGTCAAACTGCTCTAATCAAACTATTAGACGACTGGATTGCTGCCATTGACAAAAATGAAATTGTAGGTACAATATTTCTTGATCTTTCGAAAGCGTTTGATTTGGTTGATCATGGTATACTATTAAAAAAGTTAAAGCAATATAAAGTAGACCGGGGTGCTCATTCTTGGTTTTCTTCTTATTTGGAAAATAGACTCCAACAAACTCAAGTATCTGGGGTGAGCTCAGACCAAAAACCAGTTGTATCAGGAGTTCCTCAAGGCTCAATTCTAGGGCCATTGTTATTTTTGATCTTCATAAATGATCTACCACTTACAACCACTCATTCTACACCTGATATCTTTGCTGATGACACCACACTTTCTTTTCATAGTTCATCTGTTAATCAAGTTGTTGAATCTCTAACTCAAGATCTATTTAATGTTAACTCCTGGTGTGTTTCGAATCGCATGTCTATCAATGTAGCAAAAACCAAAACGATGATAATTGCATCTAAACCCAATGCTAAACGCATTCAAAACTGGTTGCCTTGTATAGAACTTAGCAATGAAATAATAAATTATAGTTCCGAGGAAAGGTTGTTAGGAATTGTAATTGACACAACTCTTACTTGGGACAAACAAGTCGACGTTGTTCTGAAAAAATGCAATTCGTTGTTATATTTGTTATCTAGAATTAAATCATTCATTTCTATTCCAATACGAAAATTATTTTTCAACATATATATTTTACCCCATCTTGATTACTGTTGTGTTATATGGGGAAACTGTAACAATTCACAAGTGGATAAACTCATAAGATTTCAAAAAAGAGCCGCACGACTTATACTTGACAAAGATTTTTCCACCCCATCTAAAGATCTATTCAATGAACTTAACTGGTTAACGTTTCCTGAAAGAGTAAAATTTCAAAAAGCTGTTTTATTATATAAAATATTCAATGACCTTTCTCCAGATTACCTGAGAAATATGTTCACTCATACTTCTAACATCCATGATAGAACGCTGAGATCATCTTCTAACTTTCAACTCTACTCACCTAGACCTAAAACTGAATTGTTTAGAAAATCGTTTATTTATTCCGGATCATCTATTTGGAACAGCCTGCCTTATCATGTGAAAAATGCCAGTTCGGTTATTCAATTCAAAAAATTGTATTTACAGTCGACAAAGCTAAACGATTAATACATCTTCAGTATTATAGTTCTTTCACAAAACAGACATGTGTTTCAATTTCACCCCTATTCTTGACATTTATTCACAAGTTAACTGTTATTTAGAAGTTCCTCTGATTAGGCTCTTCACTGTTAATTGTCTTTGTTCTTATTCTGCAAAAGGTGTGGATCCTGATTTATGGAGAAGTGATTGCCAAATCTTTATAGTCGGGGTCATTACTGTTTGTGACACATCTTCTGGTTTTTAAATAGCCTCCCTTGATGTGATTTAGAGACTATAACAGATTGCCTGTTTTGTGTGAGATATGACATATTGTAGCAAACCGGGTGGTCTCTGACCGGAGGACTCCAATCTGGGTCCTATTAACAGGGCCTACAATGTTTGCTGTATTCTACTGTTGTTAATGGTCTTGTTGCCAGTGTTTTATGTTAAGACACAGATCTATTATACCGTTATAAGATCTCTTCAATCGTACTATGAGTTTGGTGTTGATTCCATTTATGTATATCTATTCTATATGATTTTGCTAATGTACCAATCTTGCACTCTTTTATTATCGCAAAATTCTCATGGCGAAATCAGTTGACGGCGTCAGATTTGATTACGTAATACATTCACTTCATGGATGACGTATGCATTCGCGTCATAAGCACTTGGCAATGGTATACTATTAATAAATGGAATTCCCAGAGTTTAAAAATAGTCCTGGAAAATCATGACGTCATTTATCCATGTCATCTTTTGCTGACACAGTCTATGTACATGATGCAGTTTGTCACTGATGCATGCATGATATCGTTAGTTCTAATCGATCTAAATCGTCAACTCGGTGAAATGGGGTTGCATTTACTTATGAATTCCACATGCAGCCTTTTTGCACCAGAGCCAACGATTTTTGAATTTCAATTTCTATTTCCCATTGCAAGCAATGCAGATCCTGATGAGAGTGATCCTACAGGAACTCACTCATCCGGGTCTACACTGCGTGTGGTAAAAATTGTGCTTAGCACATAATGGATTACACTCAGATCTGTTTATCACCAGTGCAAGGTTGGTGACTATGCAAAATTATTATGAAAGCATTACAAATTGTATATATGTAATTGTATATATGTTTTCTCTCTGTTTGAGGGCCTCATGGAAGATTGGTCATAACCAAATGAGTACTCTCGTTAAATAAAGTCTTTATTATTATTATTATTATTATTATTATTATAATTTCTTACATGAATATTCATGGAGTGAAGGGTTTAGAAAATCAGACTTTCCGTTAACGATGAACTGATCAATACGCACCAGTTAAAATCCGTCTGGTGTGGTAAAGCGACGAAAACACGAATACAGTTACTATGTACGTACTAACAATGAGTATACGTACGTACAGTTAACTGAGGTGTATTTTACCTATTAGTAATCACCAGTGTATGATAGATCGCCTTCCCGGAATAAGCGATCTTGTTCAATTGGTCATTAATGAAGCTTTATCTGACTCATACCAAGTTATCTTTATGAGACGTGTACTAATTAAAGTTCACCAATGTATGGTCTCATGTCCGAGATGAAATGGATGTTAACACTTCTAATACTAGCAGCAGTGTACATACGGGCATTTGCAAATACAGTAAAACCTCGATTATCCGAACACTAAAATACGCATTAGCATCGATATTTAAGACAGGTGGCAGCTTAATGCATGGTGAAAGTCATGCAGAAAGCTCCTCTAGGAGCTTTCTGCATGACTTTCATCATGCATTAAGCAGCCACCTGCCTAAAAGGGTCTAAATTCGTTTATAACGAAAATTCGAATAATCGAGGTTTTACTGTAGTGTAGACCCACATGGGATAGCTCCTAGGGGAGCTCCTAGAGGAGCTGTCTCATATAGGTCTGCACTATTTGCAGTGATATTTCAGTGGTTGCATTTGTTCAACATATTTGGAATGATTCGCATAATGAATATGCATATTGGTTTGATTCGTATTTGAATATTTAGCATGAAGCGGGTTGGGCAATTGTATGACCTTTTCAAGCGTTCCGTTCAAAACTATGAAACACAAGGAACATCTTCCAGCTAATTGGATTGCCTAGTACAGTATGATTATAGTTGTTCTGTGGCGTAAACACGACTTGATTGGTTCTCATTCTGAAAACATGTAACATTTTACCTGTAGGACATGTCTGATCAAGGTCTGCTCAATTTGCTAATGAAATAATACGAATCTGACACTACAGTTTATGCCATGGTAAAAACTCCTTTCTTCATATTGCTATTATAAAATCCAACTAATTAATATTTATACAGTCATGATATCTTACATGAATATTCATCAGATAAAACGTTTAAGCCTGGCAGTATCGCCGGGTTTTCTAATATAATCTTTGGCACAGCATGGTCGAATCCGCAACCAGTTTTCATAGACAGTTTGGATCCAGATGAGACGCAACATAACCCAGTGTGTCTCAACAGTCTCCAAACTAACTTACAGTGAAATTTATTCTATTCGTTCATAGAACATTTCAATTAGACTACCTTGTAATTTGAAACTAAAGTAGAGACGAGCTAGCCAGTGTCTCACCTGGGTCCAAACTGTTTGCCGATTCTGTCTTGGAACATAAAAGGTTTAACCCCCTTTCCTTCATATAAACGCAATTCACGCATTTGAAAACAGAGTAGACCCAGATCAGACGAATCCTATAGCAGCCGTCTAATAAGGATCTGCTCTGTTTGCTTATGACATGATATTATTCTGATTCTACAGTTTTTTTTGTCAGAGAAAACACTCCATTTTAAACTTTATATTTTGAAAGTTCACCTGGTAAATATTTATGGTGTCATTGTTTCTTACATGAATATGGAACAGGTAAACGATTAAATGGACAAGACTGTCGTGTATATACCACGATGTAATAGGTTCAAATCACGTGTGATCTGGCTTGTCTGTCGCGTTATGATTGGTTCAAAGCACATGTTATCCAGCTTCCGTGTGAGTATTGGCGCCGATATTAGCCCCCCACCCCTGAATGCCAAATATTCAAAGAGAAAAGGCAAATAAGTGTTTAAATAAAGAGCCTATTCAGTATGAAAGGTTTAGAGTTCCTAGATAATTCTGAATGACAAACCTTGCATACATAGATCATTTAAGAGTCGTCTAATCTGGGTCTACACTGTTTGCAAATACCAATAAACTTGTTTCCCGCATTGAAAGGGATAGAATGCGCTGTCACGTTCTATTAATTAAAATACTTATCGTCTGCCAACTTTGTCGTCTGCTACAAATTTTCATTCTTTTGGTTTTCTTCATTTTTGTTTCAAAAACATAGTAACAGTAACAAACAGTTTGGACCCTGATGAGACGCCGAGTTACTCGGCGTCTCATCTGGATCCAAACTGTTTGCATAGGTAACCATAGATCCGGCATTGGCAGTGAAAGAGTTAATAAATATTCATGAAGTAAAGGGTAAGTAACACCATCAGTCGACGACGAGCAAAACCTTTAGCATGCTAAGTAAATTATTGTCTCATGAACTTAGCGCCTGGCCAATCTTACGATATTCTTTTATAGACCACAGACTATAGTTTATTCATACATAATTATAAGGCCATAGGCCCAACAGTACACAAGCGAATAAGTATACAATACGTATGGTCAACGACATGCAGTATATTACGTTAAATACTAGAAATGATTCGTAATATCAGCATTGATTATCATAATAATAAGAAACTCCCATCTTTACGAGGAGAAAATATTACTCTACAATCTACAATGTACCAAGGAATAGCCCTGCATTCGCGGTTGGCGTTTGAATCTCAGAGCTGGCCCGATATTGACCCCAGCTCGATATTCGGGATTGACCTTTGAATGTCGATCTCAGAGCTGGCTCAATATTGACGCCAGGTCGATATTTAGGGTTAAAGTTTGAAAGTCGATCTCAGAGCTGGCTCGATATTCGGGATTGAAGTTTGAATGTCGATCTCAGAGCTGGTCCGATATTGGCACCAGCTCGATATTTAGGGTTGAAGTTTGAAAGTCGATCTCAGAGCTGGCTCGATATTGACCCCAGCTAGATATTCGGGGTTGAAGTTTGAATGTCGATCTCAAAGCTGGCCCGATATTGGCGCCAGCTCGATATTCGCTGTTCATGTTTGAATTTCGATCTTAGATCTTCGATGTCAGTGCCAACTTCACATACCTATTATGATAATGGTACCAGACCTCTCACATGGATCAATCTTGTTTGACATATTAAAATAGTTTGTTCTGTTCTATAGAGGACAGTAAGTACAGAAGGACATTTGCTCTACAAAACCTACCAAGGTCGAACTATGGCCACCAAGATGACCGTTGTCCGGAGCTATATGACGTCACCAAGTAATGATATACATGTACGAGGCAGTTAGAATATGAAGGTCGCTGTGATCACTGGGCTCCTTCACGGTGAAAAGGGCAATTCGGATAATAGCAAAGTGTGTAGACACAGACCAGCCGTAATGTCATAAACATCATTAGACAGTTTGGATCCTGCTGAGGCGGATATTTACTCGGTCTCTCATCTGTATCCAAACTGTTTGTACAGATTCGCGACGGGCAGCTAAAGAGTGAAGTAAGTGCATGTATAGGAAACTTAAATCTCTCCTTCATATAAACGGGTTTTACGTCTTTGCAGAGTATACCCAGATCATATGGCATCTAAATAATATCCACGACGTCTCATTACTTCTTATATGAATATTCATGGAATAAATGATTTAGAGAGGTTTTACTGTATATTAGAAAACAAAGCCACTGACAAGCCTACCATGGGCCAGTAAAATAATCAAAGCCACTGACCAGCCTACCATGGGCCAGTAAAATAATCAAAGCCATTGACCAGCCTACCATGGGCCAGTAAAATAATCAAAGCCACTGACCAGCCTACCATGGGCCAGTAAAATAATCAAAGCAACTGACCAGCCTACCATGGGCCAGTAAAATAATCAAAGCCACTGACCAGCCTACCATGGGCCAGTAAAATAATCAAAGCCACTGACCAGCCTACCATGGGCCAGTAAAATAATCAAAGCCACTGACCAGCCTACCATGGGCCAGTAAAATAATCAAAGCCACTGACCAGCCTACCATGGGCCAGTAAAATAATCGCCTTCATCTAGTGCGTAAAGAACAGACTGTTCGTCTTCAGCCATGACTCCATCTTCATGTTAATGGCTCTTTTTAAGCCAACTTTGGCTATTTATCGTTAATAACTAATACAAACACATCTCAGCCGAAACACGGACAGACATGGACGTGAAATATTGACTGACACCTCACATCTAGCGTCACAAGAAAGTATAAACTTTAGTTTGGTGTAAAGAATTGTCGCAGTATGGTAAAACCAGACGTTCAATTTAGTTTAAATATCGGTATTGGAGACATGTGCCAGCTTAATGCAGAGAGAAAATCACACAGAAAGCTCCTATAGCTCTCTCCTCAAAGCTCCTGACTTTCGTCCTGCATTAAGCAGCCATCTCTGTGTGTAAAAGGACCTAAATTCTTCTTTATTAAAATTCCTGTTTAGAGGGGTTTTACTGTAGATCTTGACCAGCCGCTTAATGATAGATATGTGACCAGGGTATATACTATAGCTAAGCCGAGGACTATACGGGTAGGCTACGACCCCGGGGACTATACGGGTAGGCTACGACACGTCCTCTCCTCTCAGTTTGAATCCTCCTCCGAATTATGACTTTCACACTGCATTAAGCTGTCCCCTGTCTTAAAGACCGAACTTGATATTGATTTGAAAGTCCGGGTAGAGTTTTTTTGCTGTATATCGACTACATTTATTATATAAGATAGGATTAAATGACAACATGTCATTGCCATGGAATAAAATCTTGCTCTCAAATTTGTGTTAGGGATCTGTTGACGTTTGATGTACATAAAAATAGAAAGGGGGACTATTCTGAAAAACAAACAGACCAGACTAACTCAGGGTGTTAACTTACAAAAGTCGGCTTGCTGTTTGGTGTAACCCTCGCCTGCGTCCTTATCATCCTTCTTGCTCGAGTCCCCGTGTTTGCTGTTGTGACTATGCTTCTGTCCGAAAATCTTGTGAATAATTTCCGCCATAACTGGACGGAATCTGATGTCACGCTTCACACAAAAGTTCGATAACTCTTAACACTTATCCCTGAAAGTAGAAAATATTTTAATGTAAATAATCATATACATGTATCCCTATTTTACAGTATATCTATCTAAGTGTCAAAATAAGCAACGAAGCTTTGTGAAGTGGTAACCAGTTGGGGCCCTGGTGAGACGCCGACTTACTCCGCATTACACACAATCCATACTGCAGGAAGGATTATACATTCATGCAGCTGAGAGGAGTATACACCCATACTGCTGAAAGGATTATACACCCATACTGCAGAAAGGAGTATACATCCATATAGCTAAAAGGATTATACACACATACTGCAGAAAGGATTATACACCCATACTGCAGAAAGGAGTATACATCCATATAGCTAAAAGGATTATACACCCATATTGCTGAAAGGAGTATACATCCATATAGCTAAAAGGATTATACACCCATACTGCAGAAAGGATTATACATCCATACAGCTGAGAGGATTATACACCCATACTGCTGAAAGGATTATACACCCATACTGCAGAAAGGATTATACATCCATACAGCTGAGAGGATTATACAGCCATACTGCTGAAAGGATTATACACCCATACTGCAGAAAGGATTATACACTCATACTGCTGAAAGGATTATACACCCATACTGCAGAAAGGATTATACACCCATACTGCAGAAAGGATTATACATCCATACAGCTGAAAGGATTATACATCCATACTATTTAGAATAAACAAGTACCTGTTGGGCAATGTTAGTTTAGGTCATGGATGCATCATTATCCGGTCTCCCGCTTTTGGCATTTGCAAACAACTTGGACCAAGGTGAGACGCCAAATAACCCAGCGTCTTATCAGTCTCCGAGTTGTCTGACACTCGGTCAATAGTTTCTCTGAACTTGTTCGAATCCGAAGTAGCCAAAACTAGATAAATTACACAAGATCCAAATTTGAGGAGACGTTATTGCTTACTGCGGATGTAAGGGTTAAATGATGTCCTAAAAACAGATTAATTCATCATCTTCAGAAAACAACAACAATTGAATGACGTCAGAATAAACACATATACTGCATCATTAGAATAAGACAATGAACGCGTATATCATATTAGCCTTTCCAGTGCGGAAAACGAGTCACTAATGTCCTTTTTCAAACAGTGTAGATCCAGATGAAAGGGCTCCTCTCATCAGTGTCTGCACTGTTTTTCATGTTATACTAAGTCATGAAATATCCCTGAATGTTCATGGTAATCTTGACCAATTTGAATTTTGGAATACATGTAGTTCATTTGAAAACTCAGCGACGAAAGGATAAAGGCCAAATAACAAAGGTTTGCGCAATTTAACAGGTCATGTCAACGTAAAACAATAACTTGAATTAAAACAGTACACCGCAACAGTAACGGTAGAATAAAACGAGTGTAAAACTGTAGATCGATCTATTTAACCATTCTCCTCGCCTGACATCTACAAATAGCTTGGATCCAAGATGAGACCGTAGGTGACATTTTCCACTAAGCCCCTCCCCTTTTCTTCCACCCGATCGGTTAAAAAGGCTGCCAGCTACCCATAAATCACTAATTAGAAACATTAGTATAAATATCGGTCTTGGAGACAGGCGGCAGCTTAATGCAGGATGAAAGCCATAAAGGAAGCTCATAGGGGAGCTTTCTGCACGACTTTCACCCTGTATTAAGCAGCCACTTGCCTAAAAGTATCTAAATTCTTCTCTACTTGATCTCCGGTTTAGAGGGTATTTACTGTGTACCTATGCTAATAGGTGTACCGAGCAAACAATAACAGTTTGCTATAAACTTGACCTGTATCATAATAGTTTTGTAAACATTATAGATATATTTAGTTGATGTTTCGCTTTAATAATTTACTCAATGGACACGCCTTTTAGCTCATTTGCAAAAACCGTAGACCTCTCAGCTTGGATCCTGTTAAGTCTTGACGCCGAGCTACTCGGTGTCTCAGCTTGGATCCTGATAGGTCTTGACGCCGAGCTACTCGGTGTCTCAGCTTGGATCCTGATAGGTCTTGACGCAGAGTTACTCGGTGTCTCAGCTTGGATCCTGATAGGTCTTGACGCCGAGTTACTCGGTATCTCAACTTGGACCCTGATATGTCTTGACGCAGAGTTACTCAACGTCTCAGCTTGGATCCTGATAAGTCTTGACGCCGAGTTACTCAACGTCTCAGCTTGGATCCTGATAGGTCTTGATACCGAGTTACTTGATGTCTCGGCTTGGATCCTGATAGGTCTTGACGCCGAGTTACTCGACGTCTCAGCTTTGATCCTGATAAGTCTTGACGCCGAGCTACTCGACATCTCGGCTTGGATCCTGATAGGTCTAGACGCCGAGTTACTCGACGTCTCAGCTTGGATCCTGATAAGTCTTGACGCCGAGTTACTCGACCTCTCGGCTTGGATCCTGATAGGTCTAGACGCCGAGTTACTCGGTGTCTCAGCTTGGGTCCTGATAAGTCTTGATACCGAGTTACTCGGTGTCTCAGCTTGGATCCTGATAAGTCTTGACGCCGAGTTACTCGGTGTCTCAGCTTGGATCCTGATAGGTCTTGATGCCGAGCTACTCGGTGTCTCAGTTTGGATCCTGATAGGTATTGACGCCGAGCTACTCGACATCTCAGCTTGGATCCTGATAGGTCTTGACGCCGAGCTACTCGGTGTCTCAGCTTGGATCCTGATAGGTCTTGACGCCGAGTTATTCGACCTCTCAGCTGGATCTAAGCTGCTGTAAATGCCAGACTGGACATGCTTAGTAAGAGAAGAGTCAGCATTGTCTCGGATAAAAGGGTTTTGTGAGAAATTAGAATATATTTTACCTACATTTGCTAATCCTCAGCTTACCTACAGCCATGAAGCATTTACATTGTACATGAACCCAATCTGTCCGTTGATAAACATTAACAATACCACTACAATCTCAAATACCACACTTCCAAGATTAGATGAAAATCTCCATATGCTCAACCATCTGTTTAACTCTTTACTCCATGAATATTCATGTAAGAAATAATGACATCATGAATATTAATCTGATTACTTGATATACATGTAAGAAATCACACCTCTCTAATGCGACCACGTACGTGTATGTAAAATCAGGCGGTAGCTTAATGCAGGAACTTCCTACACAACTTTCATCCTGCATTAACCATTTCCCTCATAGGCTATTTTTAGACCCAATCTCTTTGAATAAATCTACCGAAAGGAGCATTAACTAGAGAAAAGGAAACTTTTAGAACTTTGTAGTTTGAAACCATTGTGATAAATAGAGCATTTGCTCCTATAGGAGCAAATGCTCTATTCATCACAATGGTTTCACAAAGTGACTTTTACAGAGTCGTCAACAGTCGTCAATATGAGGGAATGGGTTAAGCCACCAACTGTCTTTAAGACCTAGAATTAGACCTTTTTAGTTGGTTGCAATAGAAGGGGTTTACGGGATTGTAATGATATTAAGTTGTTGACTCTACAATGGGAATAGAAACAAGAACATGTTACCAAGACAGAAACAACTGTTGAATCAGATATATGTAATTCAACAGACAAACAGAGCAGACACAGATCAGACGACTCATACAGCAGCGATCTGATTTGGGTCTACTCTGTTTGCAACCGACGCATTAAAGGGCTTATCTATAGGTTAAACCTTACTGTGCAGGGCACGAGTCACTAATGTCCTATGTAAACAGTGTAGACCTAGATAAATATGCATGATGTCATTATTTCTTATATAAATATTGAACAGGGAAAGGGTTAACAAACTGTATCGTTTTAACGATACGCTGATTCGTGCAATACAGTAAAACCTCTCTATAACGGCCAATTAGTTATGTTTATTAGTTGGTATTTAGGGCAGGTGGCTGCTTTAAGCAAGGTGAAAGTAAAACAGAACGCTCCTATAGGTTTCACCTTGCTTTAAGCAACCACCAGTCTTTAACACAAAATACTTGATGTGATTCAGTGGCCGTTATAGAGAGGTTTTACTCTATTTTGAAGTTTGGCTTCATATAGCTACAATACACTAACACGTTGGTGGAGTGATATACCAATTGACATTTGAACCCCTCCTCTATGTCTCTCATCCCCCTTTTCAACCTTTTGCATGTTAACCTACCCCCCTACTGACGAATATTGACGCCTATGTAAAACGTCATTTTTGAAACCATTTGGATAAATAGAGCATTTTCTCCAGATCAGCAAATGCTCTATTTATCACATTGGTTTCAAAATTATATTATTCTAAATTGTTTCCTTTTTTCTAGTAAATGCTCCTTTTCAGTAAATCTATTCAAAGAGGGTTGGGTCTAAAAGAAGTATAGGAGGGAATTCGTTATGTCTGTTTCAGTTTTGTGTACTTTTCTGTTGTTTTTTTCCATTTCTTTCAAAACCGTGACAGAATGTCAAATACAGTAAAGACTCGATACTACGAACACTCGATACTACGAACACTCGATACTACAAACACTCGATACTACAAACACTCGAACACGTTCCATTATTGATCTTTCACACAGGTAGCAGCTTAATGCAGGGTGAAAGTTATACAGAAAGCTCCAACTGGAGATTTTAACTGGAGCTTTATGTATGACTTTCACCCTGCATTAAGCAGCCTCTTTGTCACAAAGACATACATTCTTCATTACTAAAATTTCGCAGTATCGAGTTTTTACTGTAATTTAGATTCTGATGAGACGCCGAGATACTAAGCGTCTTATGTGGATCCAACTGTCTGTAAATCAAAAATCCAAATTGTAGCGTGTATATGTGCATACGTGACAGCAATGTTTCCATACTACCCGCTTTATTACTAAACAGTAAAACCTCGCTAGCTCGAATACTCATATATATATATCAATTATATCATTGTCCGTTTTTAAAGACAGGTGACGTGTAATGCAGGGCGAAAGTCGAACAGAAAGCTCCTTGAAAGCTTTCTGCATGATTTAAGCCTTGCACAAAGCAGCCACCTGCCAAAACATATTTAAATTCTTCTTTACTAAATATCCTGTTTAGAGGAGGTTTGGAGTGCACATCTCACGCGTCTTATCATTGTGAAGAATTATATAGACAGAGTTCAAACTGACCTTAGATTCGGACAGTTAATATAAACTACAGTAAAACCTCTCTAAATTTCAATAAAAAATGGGTCTTTTTAGGCAGGTGGTTGCTTAATGCAGAGCTTTCTGCATTACTTTCAACCTGCATCAAGCTGCCACCATTCTTAAAGACCGATATTGATACTAGTTTGAACGTTCGGTTTAGAGAGGTTTTACTGTATATTATGATGAGGAGCAATAGTTTACCGGATCAAGCACTCACGCCTAGCTAACTGTTCAGATGAGCAGTCAAATTGACACAGGTCAGAACAGGGGTTTTATTGTTCCTTATGACACTTGACACGTATATGTGATAAAAGCTATGTTATTTATCATGTGCGACATTTGGGTTATTTTAGACCTATAATTAGCTTTGACAGATGGTTTCTGATTGACAGCCGATCCATTTTTGATACTATATTTAGAACATGACTACTATGTATATATGTCGATATCGTTCATGAATCAAACCGTAGATCTCGCTAAACGACATGTATTGCCCATTTTCTTATGTCATAGCAGGCCACACAATATTTTATGAATTCAGTCGTTCGGTGATTCCGCCCTCCTATACTTTTCAAAACAGAAAATACCAGGATAAGACAGCTCATGCAGAAACTGTCTGGTCATGATCTGATCTGTTTGTTAATGTGTTAACACATTCCCTCCTAGTGACGCAGTTCGTAGCCTCTGTAAAAGTCACATTTTGAAACCATTGTAAATGCTCTATTCATCACAACTGTTTCAAAACTACACAATTCTAAAATTCTCCTTTTCTATAGTTAATGCTCCTTTTTGGCAGATTTATTCAAAGAGGAGAGGTTAGGTCTAAAAATAGTCTAGAAGGGAATGGGTTAAACCCTTTACTCCAAGAATATCCACGAATGAAATGACGCCATCGTACATATCACTTAGCTAGATTTTTATTATCACGCATGTGAACAAGGGCATTTTTATGACTTAGATCTATATTATTCCGTAAGCAAATGTAGAACACGTCCTGAGTATAAGACTCCTCCAGTACGGCAGAGCTACAGAGTACACACACCCAAATACTAAAATCGTCATTTCTCCACCATATCCTACACTTTGACCACTCTTTAGAATCGCCTCGAAGAGACGATTCTAAAGAGTCGTCACAGTATAGGATTTGGTGGAGAAATAAGGGAGCTTATGATGTTTTTTCAAATCTACGCATATTATCTGGACGTCTTAGTATAGACATCTAAAATGGGTCTACTCTGTTTGCAAAGACGTGGAAAGGCGTCTGTATCAGGTAAAGGGTCAATGTTACATGCTTTCTACCATTTGTCATGACAATAAAATCCTTGTTTTATATCATTATACCAGAATTTATTAATAATCAAATGAGCGGAGTTTGTTTTGGGTAGTCATGATTTTTGTCAGTGCACGCTGTTCAATAAAGCGTCATATCAACTCCATTGGACCAGTCGAAACAAGCACGTGTAAAACATATGTTTAGGTAAGCCTGACAAGGATCTAAACAACAAAAACAACTATCTGTAGTGGCGACATAATGATATCAAAATACATGTATCTGTGGCTGCAGAACAAAGTATTGTAAAACGTTCATGTAGGAGCTTTTATGCATGACTTGTGTCTTGCATTCAGCCTCCACCAGTCTTGAAGATTGGGGAATAGGAGTGTTTTGAATGATCGTAGTAGAAACGTTTTACTGAACCTCTGACAATAATCTTGCAATACGGCAGCAAAGGACATTTGTGCTTAATGCAGAACTCTTAGAGGAGCTTCCTGTATGGCGTCATCCTGCATTAAGCTGCCACCTGTATGGCTTCACCCTGCATTAAGCTACCACCTGTCTCCAAGACCGATATTCATACAAAATTTAACGTCCGGTTTAGAGGGTTTTTTATAAATACGCCTTTCTACGCCTTTGTAAAAGCAACCTTTGGAAGCCACTGTGATAAATGGAGCATTTGCTCCTATAGGAGCAAATGCTCTATTTATTACAATGGTTTCAAAACTACACAATTCTAAAAGTTTCCTCTCCTCTAGTAAATGCTCCTTTTTCGGTAGATCTACTCAAATAGATTGGATCTGAAAATAGCATATGAGGGAATGAGTTAACATCCATGGTGTCATTATTTCTTCCTTGAAACTTCATGAAGTAAATGGTTAATACTCGACATTTATTCTAATGTCCGAAAGTTCCAGACTATCATGATGTTGTAAATATCCTTATCGGTACTTACAGCGCTCATAAGTATGGCAGATATCATAATGCTATAAAGTTGAGCATGCCGTAAAGATAAATGGTAATATGGAAGATGGTCCCACATGGCATTATCCCATAATTGTAAATGGACGGTCATCTCCGTAGTCATCCGATTAGGAACGAATATCAACGAAATATACCGACCAAGTGGACTGCACGCAGTTTTAGCTACTTTCTATATGATTTCATGGCTTCATTTATCCACTTACTGATTTTTTTAATAAATGGAAACAGAACAAAGTAACAGTTTACACTTTTTTTCAGGAAAATGAAAAATCAGATCTTGACCATACTAAAACTAAACATAGTACACCCTAACCAGACCGCTCCTGATCTGGGCCTACTCAGTTCCTGATCTGGGTCTACTCAGTTCCTGATCTGGGTCTACTGATCTGGGTCTACACAGTTTCTGATATGGGTCTACTCAGTTTCTGATCTGGGTCTACTTAAAATGCGTATGTATGAAGGAAACGATTGAGCAAATATTCGATGATACAAGACAGTGTTCTAGATAGTGATTGAACTTTAAGAGGTTTATGGAACTTCCATCAATATAAATTAGTTTGTTCAAATAGTGTTCCTGTACCAACATACTGCACAAATCGTGGATATCACGCTCACTTTTGTAATGTATCTCTTTCCCTATTTACTAGTCATGTAAGGAATATTGACATTAGGGATATTTATTAGCTCTTTATACTGGCATATGTACGCATGCATTTTGGTGTCTGTAGAAACTGTACAAGGGCCAGATCTGTTATAAATTCAAATGTAAATAGAGCAGGTCTAGATCAGGCGGGAGCCGTCTGATCTTGGTCTACTCTGCTTGTCAAGGTGCGTAAAGCGTATAATTATGTGAAGGAAATAATTAAACTCCTGTAATATGAGTAGTACTCATAGCAAATTTTGTCGTCTGATTCAAATTCTATTCATTTTTCTTCAATATCTCGTTTAGACAATGTACGAATACCAAACAGGTTGGATCTTAACTTCATAATAGGTGTGGCTAACATGAGTATACATCAAGTAAGGTATGAAGCATAATAAGTGTGGCTAACATGAGTATACATCAAGTAAGGTATGAAGCAGACGACAATTTGATCAAGATGACCATTGTTTAAATCCTAACCCTGATAGACATGCTATTTAACCCCATGCAAACAGAGTAGACCAAGATCAGACAGTTCATGTAAGAGCCGTCTTATCCGGGCCAAGTCCTGTGTTCATATACAATTATATCTGTACTACATGTAATGGACTTATTGATTATGTAATATTCCGTCATGGCCTACACATCCTGTGTGCATATACAATTATATCTGTACTACATGTAATGGAATTATTGATTATGTAACATCCCGTCATGGCCTACACATCCTGTGTGCATATACAATTATATCTGTACTACATGTAATGGAATTATTGATTATGTAATATTCCGTCATGGCCTACACATCCTGTGTGCATATACAATTATATCTGTACTACATGTAATGGACTTATTGATTATGTAACATCCCGTCATGGCCTACACATCCTGTGTGCATATACAATTATATCTGTACTACATGTAATGGAATTATTGATTATGTAACATCCCGGCATGGCCTACGCATCCTGTGTTCATATACAATTATATCTGTACTACATGTAATGGACTTATTGATTATGTAACATCCCGTCATGGCCTACGCATCCTGTGTGCATATACAATTATATCTGTACTACATGTAATGGAATTATTGATTATGTAATATTCCGGCATGGCCTACGCATCCTGTGTTCATATACAATTATATCTGTACTACATGTAATGGAATTATTGATTATGTAATATTCCGGCATGGCCTACGCATCCTGTGTTGATATACTATTATAACTGTACTAAACTATTACTACAGTAGAACCTGTCTTAAGAGGCCGTCAAAAGAAGTCTAATTATGGGTTTGTAAGGCAGATGGTAGCTTAATGCAGGTCAAAATGAGCTTTCTGCACAACAGTCACCCTGCATTAAGCAACCATCTGATTTTAAGAGTCATTTCTTCAATAAATCAATGGTCACTTAGGACAGTTTCCACTGTAACAAATATTTCTGATGTCATCATGTCTTGCGTCGTGCAAGGTTCTTCAGGTATAAAGGTTTTGTATGTTCTCTGTTTTTTGTATACTGACGTCTGTATCCAGTAACCCACTGACCTCTGACCTTTAACCCTTACAACGCTGGCTTTTCTAACGAACTATTCTAAAATTCAAACAGGTCAAGCTTACGGTGAATATTTAGGGACTTCTAAAGAAAAGTCTAATAAAAACAGTGCATACTCTGATAAGAGGGCTCCTCTAGGAGTCCTCTCATCTGGGTCTACACTGCTCGCAAAGGACATTAGTGACTCGTGTCCCGCACAGTAAGGGTTAAAGTACAATACTTCATCATATTTTTTCAGAAGTGTAAATTCAGTATTAAAGGGTACGTATTTATAAAAACAACTCGGAATGGCAAATAGAGCAGACCCTGACAAATAGAGCAGACCCTGACCCATGGGCTCCTCTGGGAGCTCCTTGATCTGGGTAAACACTGTTTACAAAGAACAGTTACAAAGTACAAAGATTTGAAACATTTGTTTCACTCAGAAAACTTCATAAACAACCGTGACTAACAACGTCATATAGAGTCAAGCCTTAGGCTCGTAGTTTTTTTTCTGAACCTCTAAACACGAAATTAATTTCGTCTACAAATACTGTCGCCTGCTTTTTTTTTTTTTTTGGGGGGGGGGGGGGGTTAAAAACTACAATCCTACATCGGTATGGATCCTGAAGAGACATCGATACATAAGATATGTCATCTGGTTCAACACGGTTTACAAATATGACTGGTAACACATGAATGGAACCCCATTGAACACTAAATTCGTATGCAAATACTGTCGTCTGCTTCAGTTACAAAACCATAATCATTTTTATTCCATTTCTTTTCAAAAACCTGAAAGATGGTCAAACATCGCATTGTTGGGTTAAGTGACGTCTTATCAGGATGTAAACATTGTACAGAGAATATATAAACAGAGGTACATATCAGATGCATAGATTTAAAGATTTTCAAGAACTACTTCTTTATTTCTCCACAAAATCCTATGTTGTGACCACTCTTTAGAATCGTCTCTTCGAGACGATTCTAAAGAATGGTCACAACATAGGGTTTCGTGGAGAAATGACGATTTTAGTATTTGAGTACGCGCCTTTATCTGTTGCTCTGAAATATAGGCTATCATTTAAGTCGGAAAGAGGTCACTACTTTTTCTTAGAAGTTTTTATACGAGCGTCACTATTAACGTCACAAACTGACCACCTTTGAACTGACCATATTCAAACTGACCACTTCGTCCAATTTCTCAAACCTTTAAACTATAAGTGACTTTTCATCTGCAAAAGTTGTCTGCTTCTACTATTTTGTCTCCTGCTTCGTTTAAGAAAATAGTGCTGGAGTGCCAGATGAGATAATTACGGTATATTGACTTTAACCCTTAAATCCAGGAACCGAGTATATGAGATCTTTGAAACAGTATAGACCCAGATCAAATTGCTCATTGAGTAGCCTTTGATCAGAATCTGCGCTGTTTGTCATAGAAATGATCTTCTTCAGTGCTAAATTTTGATATATTTAAGTTTTTGTTTAACCCTTTCCTCCATAAATACGCCTTTCTACACCTCTGTAAACGTCACCAGTTGAAACCATTGTGAGAAATAGAGCATTTGCTCCATAGGAACAAATGCTCTATTTATCACAATGGTTTCAATACTACACAATTCTAACATTTTCGTTTTCTTCAGTAAATGCTCCTTTTTGGTAAATTTATTCAAAGAGGTTGGATCTAAAATTAGCCTATGGGGGATGGGTTAATTAATACTCAGAGAGGGGGTGGTGCTAGTTTTAAACTTGTCACATCTCTCAATTATGCATTTGTTTTGGATACAGACCAGATCAAATAATTTCCATGATGAAAATAAAATTCAGATTGAGTGCTTGAACCTTCACATCGTAATCCTGCCTTTGCTGCTTTAGCAAACACAGCAGACCCAGATCAGACATTTTATGTAGAAGCTGTCACATCAGCGTCTGCTATGTATGCTCATAAATTACAAGTCTTGTATAAATATTCATGAAGTAAAGGATCAGAATGTTTCCTTGATGTATCATTCCGCCATCTTGTTTGTTTTACTCGGTCTACGCTATCCACTACCGTCTTAAATTATTATAACAATTAATGTAATTAATATTCATCATGTAATTTTTCTAACATGAATATTCACGGAGTAATGGGTTAAAATGTATTTCATCTACAAAACCCTTTATCTCACAGAGACGACTTTTCGATGTTTCCTTTTGCGATATTCAATCCCTGATACAACATGGGTATATCGGGCGTCTTAACGTATTACCGCATGAATATTCATGCAAGAATTAATGTCAGCATAAACAGTCATGGCATTATGGACAGGCGAATAGGTGACCATGGCGCTAAAAGGCATCTATATGAGGCAAAGTATGGAACGCCATTCTGCCATGCTATTTGCTAAATGCAAAACGCTAAATGTGAACTGCGAAATGCTTTTTGCCAATTGTGTAAATTGTTAGGGAAAGAACCGGAGTGTTCCAAATTATGGATGTGAATAGCAAATGCGAAATACGAAATGCTTATTGCCAATTGTGTAATTTGCTAGGAAATATTCCAAATGATGGATGTAAATTGCAAATGCGAAATGCGAAATGTTTATTGCTAAATGCATGTTTGCACTACTAGCATTGAACAGTGCCATTTTTAATTTAGTAGTGCAATAAGCTACAAGCTTTAATGTAAATAAACATGCATTTAGCAAATGTACAATCACTTTAAAAATGGCGCTGTTCAATACTAGTAGTGCAAACATGCATTTAGCAATAAGCATTTCGCATTTACCATTAACATCCATCATTTGGAACATTACCTAGCTATGGAACGCCATTCTGCCATGTTATTTGCTAAATGCTTAATGCGAAATGCTAAATGCAAAATGCTTTTTGCCACTGGTGTAAATTGCTAGGGAAAAAACCCGGAATGTTCCAAATGATGGATGTAACTGACATATGCGAAATGCGACATGCTTATTGCTAAATGCATGTTGCACTACTAGCACTGAACAGCGCCATTTTTAATTTAATAGTACAATAAGTAATAAGCTTTAATGTAAATAAACACGCATTTATCAAATGTACGGTTACTTTAAAAATGGCGCTGTTCAATGCTAGTAGTGCAAACATGCATTTAGCAATAAGCATTTGGCATTTGGCATTTGTCATTTACACCCATAATTTAGAACATTCCCTAGCAATTTATACAATTGGCAAAAAGCATTTCGCATTTTGTATTAAGCAATTAGCATGGCAGAATGGCGTTCCATATCTAGCACTTTACACAATTGGCAAAAACCATTTCGCATTTTGTATCTAGCAATTAGCATGGCAGAATGGCGTTCCATAGGAAAGGGTTACATGGATCAACTCTCAATTGACCAAGGCAATCGTAACTACTCGGCAGTTTCCGACATGCTCGGAAAAAGTACCTCTGTAATGCAGCTGTGCAATTCATAAAAAATTGGTATTAAATCAAAACAATGTACGTTGCTAAATTTCTGACGTTTGAATTTCAAAATAACACATTAGTTTTTAATCATAATTTCTTATAATGTAATGCAATGGTTAACATGGTGGCTTCATATTGTTCCGATGCGATTTACGAAGAAATTTCCGAGGGCTTCCATTTGACCCCGAGGCTGTGAAATGACCGAGTCTAAGTTCATTCCTTGATTTTACAAAACATTCGTGGAAACTCTCTGATATTTTATAGAATCTAAAGTTCAAGGCAGTGATAATAGGTCATGGTAAATCTAAAGGTCAAGGCAGTGAGAACGGGTCATGGTTTCTTTCAATCTCGCTCCTTTTTTATTGGGGTCGTGGGGTCAATTTCAGGACCTTCCGACCTGTTCATGACCATGTTTATTCATTGATGACAACCGTGACGAAGCGTACATCTAGTTTGGAGTAAGTACAACATGTACATGCAGGTGTAGAAGTAGAGTTTAACTGTACCCTTGCTGACACACCAGATAACTTTCTTCTACAAAAGTTGTCGTCTGCTACTATTCTAAAGAAGTGTGCGAGTGACAAACAAATTGGATCCTCATGTGATACCGAGTTACTCGGCGTCTCATCAGGATCCAAACTGGTCGTATGTGTTAACCCTTTACTCCATAGTAACGACTTTTAAAGCATTTGCAAACAGGATAGACCCAGATCAGATGACAGTTTTAGAAGCCGTCTGATGGTGGTCTATCTACACTGTTTGCTTTTTGAATTAATGTATCTATATATATATGTACTGAGTCTACAGTTTCTGCCATTGCCAAACAATCCTGTATTTATATTTAGCTAATACATATCCAATATGTCATTTTTTAAAACATGAACATTCATTACGTAAAGAATTAAAACATTCAAGTATACAATTAACGGCACGCTGATATAAAACCTCTCACCGGTCCAGCTACATTTGACACAACTGTTATTAATCGCCTCATATATTTTTGCTTATCATTTGCTTCGACTTATTTTGTTTACCATTTGCCTCGATGTTTCTGTTTATCATTTGTCTCGATATTTCTGTTTATCATTTGCCTCGATATTTCTGTTTTTCATTTGCCAGATTTCTCATGTTGATACCGTTGTAATCAGCAAATACGAAATAGAATATATTTGATCTGATTTGGATTTTATTTTATTTGATAAACTTTAGAAACAATAAAGTTGTCAGTCATAGCTCTTTCGCTATTAAGCATTATCGTCTGCAAAATTTGTCGTCTGCTTCAATTTGTATTTTTGAAACAAAACAAGTCGTGGCAAATGATAAAAACAAAACAAGTCGTGGCATATGATAAACCATGAATATTAATGTAAGAAATAATTACAATCTGAATATTAATTAGATTATTTTTATAATGGCGAACTGACGCAAGAGTATTTGGCCATAGTAAAAACTAGAATCAATTCCATTAGAAAACAGAACAGACCCATATCCTATAGGAGCCGTCTGATCTGGGTCTAACCTGTTTGTAAAGACGTAGAAATGTGTATTTATAGACTAAAGGGTTAAATTAGGAGTGTATCAAAGCCTGAAATATATTTCCAAATTTATTCCCCGGAATTTACAAACGACGCATGTTGGATTCATATATGTGACAACAACATCACCAACAACGTCATCTGTGCCCTGTCGTACGTTTCCTAAAGAATTCGTGCCCTTTCTCTTACATATATGTCCACTTTGATACATTGTACCTTTCTGATGTATATGACCTCGACATATGTACTACAAGAACATAGTCAAATACCACTCCTGGTCTGCCTTCAGTTAACCCTTTCCCTGTTCAATATTCATGTAAGAAATAATGACATAATGAATATGTATTAGCTTAATTTTTATACTGTAAATTGTTCAAGAAAGCAAACACTGTAGATTCATATACAGTAAAATCTCGATTATTCGATTTTTTTGTATAGAAAAAATTAGACCCTTTTAGACAGGCGGCTGCTTAACTCATTCCCTCCGAGGCTGTTTTTAGAACCAACATCTCAGTATAAATCTACCGAAAAGGAGCATTAACTATAGAAAATGAAACTTTTTAGAATTTTGCAGTTTGAAACCATTGTGATAAATAGAGCATTTGCTCCTACAGGAGCAATTACTCTATTTATCACAATGGTTTCAAAATGTGATTTTACAGAGGCGCCAAAATGCGTCATTAGGAGGGAATGCGTTAATGCATGGTGAAAGTCATGCAGAAAGCTCCTAGAGGAGCCATGCATTAAGCTGCCATCTGCCTTTAAGATCGATAATGATACGCATTTTAGTGTTCGAATAATCGAGATTTTACTCTGTATATACGTATATCATGTCACATTAAGCAAACAGAGCAGACCCTGATCAGACGGCTCCTAAACGAACCGTCTGACCTGGATTTACTCTGTTTGCAAATTCTAGAAAAGGCATTTATATGAGGATAATGTTGTATGCAACTGATTGCAAATTTTAAGACCGAACTTTTGCGAATACGACATTAAACGCAACATTTCGGTCTTAAAAATTGCGAACAGTTGCATAAAACTAACTTTTGCTATTAATTGAACGCAGGGTAGTTGGCTAAAGGGGTCATTTCACCGAGAAATCTTCCCGGAAGACTGAGCTGCGATCTCAGAGCGTGACTTGGTCGCCGCAGGTCGCACGTAGTCGACAGTTGACCGAGGGTTGGCCGTGCCTTGGTCTCCCGTGGTCGCACATGGTCGAGGATTGGTCTCCCGGAAAAACAGATCGTAGCTCGGTTTTTTGACATGTCAAAAAACCGAGCCTCGACCTAAAAGTCGCACGGAGAGCGTCGAAAGAGCGAGCGAGATCGAGGAAAGAACGCATTGGTCGTGAGACGATCGAAACTAGAGTGGGGATGAGCTAGGCTCAGTCTTCTCGAGCGAGAACTGGTCGCGCGAATGGTCGTGCTGCTCGACCACTGCTCGATCCTCGCTCGATCCGTGCGATCTAGCTTCGCTCTTTTGCGATTAAGCCTCACTCCGAGCGACCTGTCCCAGACCTTCCCTAGACCCGTACGTTCCATATTATTTCCATTGGCGGCCTCTGTGTGCTTAAGCTTCAACCAAATAAGATCAACCCTCGCTTAACTTGCGGTTCTATAGATCTTCTATAGTTAGTGTTCAATTCTAGGCCCCGCTCTGGCCAAAAGTTCGTCAAACATCTCCGGGGGCATACGGAGATAGATCCGGTAGGTAGCTTCATCTCCCAGCCTCAGTTCCGTCATGATGGAGGTGTACTGACCATAATGTTCCCTCTGGTGTTCACGCAGCTCCTTTTCAGCATGATTAGCATAACCAGATAGTCTTGCTGCAATTTCAGGGCTTGGTGCTGTAATACAATAGCATGATGCAGAGCGAATTGGTCCATGTTATCCTTTCGGAGACTGGTCAAAAACTGATGGTCGGCCAACGATCGCCGGGCATTGTATAACGATCGCAGTGGGTCGCGCGCAAATCCGTGCAACCAAAACCAGTGTGCACGTAGCTCGGGCGAGACTCTGTTGAGAAAAGATCGAGAATTGGTCGTCTGAGCGAGGCTAGAACGTTCGAGATCGCAACTAAATCGTATTAATCGAGGGTACATTGCAACTCGTATGTAGCTAGATCGGCCGGGAACGAGTCTTGGTCGGCCGAGGTCGCGCGCTTGCGAGAATAGATCGCCGAGAGATCGCGGCAATGTCGCAGATTGGTCGAACAGAACGAACCTTGGTCGTGTCAAGATCGCTTCAGATCGAGTAGATAGAGCGTATATAGAGCGTGTGTTGAGCGTATAGGACGTATATAGAGCGTACACATCGAAGGTCAAACGAGCTAACATCGAACATAGAGCGTGCACAGAAAATAATGGGGTAGGTCGCACGGTTTTTGCCCGCGACTATTGGAAAACCGAGCTGCGATTAAGGTCGCGCGTAGTCGCGTGCGACTTTTCCAGGTCGTACTCGGTGAAATGACCCCATAACTGTGAACCTATTTAGACGGGTTTACATGTACATACTTTTCGTTGGATTGGGTCAAACTTTGGATAAACTATTGATACAGTGCCAATCAATTGGATCCCAGGAATACACCAAGATACTAAGCCTCTTGTCTGGATCAAATCTGTTAGATCCCAGGAATACACCAAGATACTAAGCCTCTTGTCTGGATCAAATCTGTTAGATCCCAGGAATACACCAAGATACTAAGCCTCTTGTCTGGATCTAATCTGTTAGATCCCAGGAATACACCAAGATACTAAGCCTCTTGTCTGGATCTAATCTGTTAGATCCCAGGAATACACCAAGATACTAAGCCTCTTGTCTGGATCCAATCTGTTAGATCCCAGGAATACACCAAGATACTAAGCCTCTCGTCTGGATCCAATCTGTTAGATCCCAGGAATACACCAAGATACTAAGCCTCTTGTCTGGATCCAATCTGTCTGCAAATTCATTCAGGTCGCGATTTTCGTAAGGGTGAATATTTCCCTACCGAGTACAGTTATATAACACACATCTCACTGGCCGTTATGTTCACAGTTATATAACACACATGTCACTGGCCGTTATGTGCACAGTTATATAACACACATGTCACTGGCCGTTATGTGCACACATATTGGATTCAGATCAAACGCAAAGTAACAGTTTGAACAAGACGGCGAATTGTGGAAGCAATGTGTTTAACAGTTGATAGAAACAGGTGTTAGTTTAACCCTATCCCTGTTAGTTTAATCCCAACCCTGTTCCATATTTATTCAATACATAATGAATGCTCATTGACAAACTAGTTATAATGAAACATTGAAGATGGAACATTGCAGCCATTTAAGAAAGTAAAGAAACAGATTGTTCAAACTAGCAAACTGAGCAGACCCTGGTCAGACGACTCCTATGGGAGCCGTCTGATCTTGGTCTACTCTGTTTGCAAATGCGTGAAAAGACGGTCATATGAGGGGAAAAGGGTTAACCCTTGACCCCATATTGACTCCTTTTAAACCCTTTACAAACCCAGATTAGACGGTTCATCTAGGAGCCGTTTAATCAGAGTCTGATTATGGACTTTACATGATGCCACTTTTCATAAGGTCAATTAAACAGTTAATTAATACTCGTGATGTCATATCCCTTATATACATATCTATTAGGCAAAGGGGTTTTATATATAGCCCATAGTAAGAAAGTTTGAGATAAAATGTGTAACGATTGTGATTCAAACGATACGCTACGCCGAGAAACTTGGCATCTAATCAGCATCATAACCATTTGTAACAAAATATGCGCGCGTGCGTGCGAGTGCACGCACACGGATGTGTGTATGTGTGGTGGGGGTAGTAAATATACTCAATAAAAATGTAAATGTTCTTGAAATTTGAGTCGAATCTGTCGTCAAATTTAACAGATTTTTCAGATCACCTTCTTGAGCATTAAAGGTTAAAGATAACAGTCACAATGGAAATTATGTAAATTCTGTTTAATTGCCGTGAAACTAATTCACCTATTCATGCTAGATTTAATGAAATACACCCCTTTAACATTGCTTAGAGCTCACAAGGACAGGTACATTTAATGGTAATTACTAGAAACAAAATCCGCACATACCTTTAGAATAATAAGAGGTTAGCTTCCAACAACAGTTTGAATATGATTCCAGAAACACTAATATTTTTTTTTCAAATTTCCCGAGGTTGTTGACCTCTTTGTTAGCCAACAGCAGTAAACATCCACAGTTGTCACAGGGAGCTTAATTAAGCAGGAGGCCTTTACTTAGACCCGGCCTTACACCTTTATCACCAAATACAGTATGCACACAATAATGGGCCGTGATATAACGCTTGTCAGTGTACGTCGTAAAGAGCCGGGACAGGGGGTCTGTCATCATTAGTACCGGCAACCAGCCAGGTAAGAGAGGGAAAGAGCCAGATAGTGTTGAGTTGTGAAAGCCTAACCCTTTCCTTCATATAGACGTGTTTTCACGCATTTACAAACAGAGTAGACCCATATCAGACGGATCCTATTTGAGCCATCTTTTCAGGATCTGCTCTGTCTGCTTTTGACATGATATAGGTATTTAAAAGTTTTTTGTCAAAGCAAACAATTCCTTTGAAAAGTTTACATTATAAGAAGTGAGCTAAAATATTCATCTTGTTATCATTTGCTTACATGAATACTGAACAGGGAAAGGGTTAACGTTCAGTACTATACAGTAAAACCTCTCTATAACGACCACTAAATTGTGTTAATTAGTTGGTATTTTGGGCAGGTGGCTGCTTAAAGCAAGGTGAAAGTTAAACAGAACGCTCCTACAGGAGCGTTCTGTTTTACTTTCACCTTGCTTTAAGCATCCACATGCCTTTAACACAAAATACTTGATGTAATTTAGTGGTCGTTATAGAGAGGTTTTACTATATTCCCAATTTGTGCTGACCTTTGTAAACAGTTTGGATCCAGATGAGACACACATAGTAACTCGGTGTCCCATCAAGATCCATCCCGTTTGACACCATGATCTTATAGTTTAAAAGAAATAGAACATGTGCTTTTAGAATTGAAGCAGACGACAATATTTGCAGACGACACTTGCTCAGAGTGCAGAAGGTTAACCTAAACAAATTTAAGCCACTGGTATTTATAGTCATCTCTCAAATTGAGATGTATATATACATGTGTAAAATCATACTGGACACTGCTGAACTGAATCCATTACGGGGCGACTTTAAATATCAGTCCGATTTACCATGCATGTAGTAAATTGTAAAGTTATCGATGGTTGATGGTGAATAACCAAGGTTTTACTAGATTTACTGTTGCAACCTTTAACTCGCATTGCAAACATAGTAGAACTAGATTGATATATTTGATGCTCCTATAGGAGTCGTCTGATCTAGGTCTACTCTGTTTGCAAAGGCGTATAAAGGTGTATTCATGGGGTAAAGGGTTAACCCATTCCCTCATAATTGACGACGTTTGTGAATTTGTGAAACCATTGTGATAAATAGAGCATTTGCTCCATAGGAGCAAATGCTCTATTTATCACAATGGTTTCAAAACTACACAACCATCAAGCATTAAGTAACCACCTGCCTTTAAAGACTATTTCTTCATAAAGTGGACGCTCTATTGAGGTTCTACTCTAATGGACACTGTAGTTTTCATCCTAAAAGACACACTGAGGGTCATATAAGGACCGGTGTACTTGTCATTGTGTGATTCTAAACAGTAACTGCGCAAATGCAAGGTTCATATTACACTCATATTTATTCGTTTTACACTGTTAACTGTATATTATATGTTACTGATCTCCAAATTTGGAGGAATTGAATAAACTACTACTACATTTTAACCGGAATTCTAGTACAGAAAAAATCACATACTTTAAGATGAAGAAGGCTGTTTAATGCAGGTTGAAAGTCATACAGAAAGCTCCTAGAGGAGCCACGACTGCCGGTCGGTCTAACAATTGCTGCGACTGTCGTACAGTCTAACATTTCTACGGCCAGTAGAATTTCTACGGGTGCTGCAAAATTCCTACGGGCATATACTGCATTGGTCACATGTATCACGTCGACTGTACGGCTTGTTTTGAATTTGCGAAGACGGAAAACCTACGGCTGCCGTATGGCATTTGAAGTGATGCCCCATGACCACCGTACGACGTCCATGACAGTTACAAGAAAGCCGCAGGGACGCCGTAAACATTGGTAATAGCTTAGGGTTTGATGGACGAATGACGATTTTAGTACTTGTACTTGAGTACTCACATTGCTCTGAATCTTTACAAACAGTTCTGATCAGGATCAAAATTATTTGTCATTTTGATCACGCCATAGAAACGGAATAGAAGAAAGTCTGCTCGAAATCAACATGACATTTTCACTACCTGCTAAATGTTAACCCTTTCGATGCTGAATTTTCAAATAGACTTTTCCAAAATTCAAACAGGTCAAACTTACCGTGAATATTCCGGGATTTTTAAAAGAAAAGTACAACACATGAGAGGGTTCCATTAGGACCCATTCATCTAGATCTACACTGTTTGCAAAGGACATTAGTGGCCCCTTTCCCGTACATAAAGGGTTAATCAAACAAAGTAAATAATACGATACGACTGTGTTGATTCAGATAAGCTTATCGCAAGCAAACAGGGAAAGCCTACATTTGATTATACACGGGGAAGAAGTTTGAAGTATGGTTTATTGCTGATTATATTTATTTGTGTGTTTCTACAGTAAAACCTCTCAAAACCGAGTTTATTAACATGACCGTGGTTAAAATGCAGATTAGAAGTTGTATCATTGTATAGAGATGGCTGTATAATGCAGGGTGACAGTCGTACAGAAGCTTTCGTATGCTACCACCTGTCTTGATACTTTCCCAAATGAACATTTATGCATGGATTGATCACTTCATGAATATTCATTAACTTGATTTAAAAAAATCAAAAGGATATGGTTAGCTAAGAAAACACCTCTAGGATCAGACCTATATATATATACATGTAATAGAACTTGCCCAAAGCTGCCAACGAAAAGAGGTATAACTATGGGTCTTTAACCCATTCCCTCACATTGACGACTTTTGATGACTCTGTAAAAGTCACTTTGTGAAACCATCGTGATAAATAGAGCATTTGCTCCTATAGGAGCAAATGCTCTACATATCACAATGGTTTCAAACTACACAATTCTAAAGTTTTCCTTTCCTGTAGTTATTGCTCATTTTCGGTAGATTTATTCAAAGAGGTTTGATCTAAAGATAGCCTATGAGGGAATGGGTTAAGGCAGTGTGTAGCCTAATGCAGATCGGAAGTAATGCAGAAAGCTCCTATATGAGTTTTCTGCATTACATTTGCTCTGCAATCCCTGCTTTTTAAGACTCCTATATTGAATAAATATATGGCCGCTTAGGACAGGTTCTACTGTAATTGAACTAATTAATATTCACAATTGACGGAATCATGCGTGAATATTCATCAAAGAACATGTTAAAAGCAGGCAGCCACTTTGAATGTACAAATAGCGTACACAATTTTAATGCATTTACATGATTGAGAGGATTTGTCTGTTGTAAAGGTCAGTTGAACCATTTAACTTCAAAACTTTTGTCAGTTTTCTTTTTTTTTCTACCGTCACGTGTATCTCACGTGACACTCACATTCTGACACATGTAAGCCACCGCCAGGAGTTTTTGCTGTGATAGTAATAGTGACACCATTTTGAGACATAACCCGTTACTCCATAATTCCATTTTATTTAATTTGCAAACAGAGTAAAACACAGATCAGACATTTTTAATCAGTGTATGTCCTGTTTGCTTATGTTACAGACCTGATTCTCTATTGTTCGCCATGACAACGGATTTTCCTAGTTTTAAGGACTACTTGTAAATGCAACAGTCACGTAAACCTTTACGTCATGCATATTCATGTAAGGTATTATGACATCATGAATATCAATTAGAATAATTGATATAATAGCACATTAACACAGGAGGTTTTGGTCATGACAGCAACTGTAGAATCATGTCTATATTATATCATTAGCAAACAGAGCAGACCCTGATCTGATCTGAGTCAGCTATGTTTGCAAAGGCGTAACTACAAAAATGTAAAATGAAATTAACTATTTACTCCACATATACGCTGTTTAATGTATTTATAAACCGAGCATACCAAGGTCAGACCAACTCCTACAAGAACGGCTGATCAGGGTCTGCTCTGCTTGCTTATGCGATTAAATAGATCTGAGTCTACAGCTTTAGTAGATTCAAAGCTTTTCTTGGTCAGACGACACTGCAAAGTTTAGCTAATTAATATACATTTACATCTACATGTACTCATGATATAGTACATGAATATTCATTTGAATAAAGTATTAAGCAAAATACCATGAAGAATAAATGCAGAGGACAATTTTATAGCTTTCTAAATGGTGCTACACATTACACGTGCTCAACATTATTTTAATTCACCTATTAACTCTATCGGCCCCAAATCATTCGCACCTGCAAACAATGTCGTCTGCTTTAAGTTCAGCGCGAATCCTTCAATGTCTTCTCTTTAACATAAGTGGTGTGTCATCCATCATATACCCTGAATAAACAGAATACCTTTTAACAAACAAAAAATGCCAGTAATTTTCATATACAGTAAAACTTCGATTATTCGAACACTATAATACGTATTATTATCGACCTTTAAGACAGGTGGCAGCTTAATGCATGGTGAAAGTCATGCAGAAAGCTCTTCTGTATGACTTTCGCCATGCATTAAGCAGCCACCTGCCTAAAATGGTCTAAATTCTTCTATACCGAAAATTCGAATAATCGAGGTTTTACTGTATTATTCAAACTGTTTCCAGCAGCCAGTCAAGTCATGCCAAGGGTAAACCAAGCAAAGGTAAACCATGCCAAGGGTAAACCAAGCAATATGCATGACAATTGTATTCCATGTCACCGAAGTAAAATGGAACACCTGTGTGATATCTACACATAGACGGCTTTCGTTTTGACCCTTATATGCCTCGTGTCTCTGAACCCCTTCCCCTGTTGCATTTTAGAAAGCAAAGAAACATATCTATCAAATTATATTAGCAAACAGAGTAGACCCTGATCAGACGGCTCCTCTAGGAGCCGTCTGATTTGGGTCTACTCTGTTTGCAAATGCGTGAAAACGCGTTTACATGAAGGAAAGGGTTAACCTATGGAGTGCCACATTATTATTATATGGATTTGATAGATCTGTTTATCTACTTTCTATAATGGTTACAATACTCCACCTTTCATAATTTTATGTCATTATAACTATTTTGTCAATGAATATTCAGTAGGTATGAAATTTGGAATAAACATAGAAAAGGGAAATGGTTAAATATATAACCCACTCAGTATCAAATGCTTCAAATTTGCTGGAGGGTTTTGAATGACAAATGATCCCGATCAGAGTTCTCATTTAGAAATAATTCAATCTGGGTTTACACTGTTTGCAAGCGCGAGGACATTCGTTTACCACACCTGAAAGGGCTGACGCTTTCGTCGCCAAGTATTGTCATCTGGAAAATGCCATCTGGACTGTGAAAGAGTTAAGAATGAGATAGGTGCAAGGTGTAGACCCAGACTAGAATGCTATGGAAGTAGCCCTTTGATCTAAATCTGCACTATTTACTTCACCAATTAACCTTTTATTCCATAAATACACCTTTCCTGTAGGAGCCGTCTGATCAGGATCTGCACTGTTTGCTTATGTAATAATATAGATCGAATTTTACATTTTCTGTCAGGAGCAAAACTACATGTCTTCATGTGCTATTATAAAAGAAAATATAACTGATATTCATGATGCCATTATTTCTTTCATGAATAATCATGGAGTGAATTATTACATTACATCAAGTATTTTGTGTTAAAGGCAGGTGGCTGCTTAAATCAAGGTGAAAGTAAAACAGAACGCTCCTATAGGAGCGTTCTGTTTTACTTTCACCTTGCTTTAAGCAGCCACCTACCTTAAATACCAACTAATTAACACAATTTAGTTGCCGCAATAGAGAGGTTTTACTGTAATTCCAAATGTTATTCGAACGTGGCCTAATGGGTATATGTAGAGTATCTTTAAAAAGAGACACAACGCTATTACAAATACAGTATATAAACAGGTCAGAAAGCTCCTGTAGGACATATCTCACCAGTGTCTGCTCTGTTTGCATAATATAAATCTGGTTCTACCGTCTCTGTAATGTTCAACCCTTCCTGTGTTCGTGTACCATTATAAAAAGCAGCTAATTAATATTTATAGTCGTTAGCTCTTACGTGAATTGACATTAAGTGAAGCGATAAACAGCAAAAAAGGACACTTTTAGGGAGAACCTATTAAACTCCACTCAAAACAATAAAAAGAGACAATTACTGCATTACGGCTCTAAGGCGGGCATATAATGAATAAAACATAGGCTGCTTTACCTCTTTGCATGCTAAGTGTAACCGAATTGCCATTCACAAACAAGCTGGACCCAGACGGGACGCTGAGTTACTCGGTGTCCATCAGGATCCAATCTGTTTGACACTCAGTCAATAGTTCCCTAAAAGACTGAACGAAAATCAAGTAAAACTATTCAGTCGATGAATGTTTGAACAGAGATACTTTTTACAGCGTAATTAGTGTTAACACGGAGTTTAGTGCTTAACCATTTACTCTGTATGACTATTCATGTAAGACATGATGACCTCGTGGATATCAGTTGGAATATTGTTTTTAAAATGGCATATTGATCGCGATCTTTTTGCGAAAGTAGGACCTATAGAATCAGATCTATATTATCCCATACGCAAATAGAGTAAACCCTGATCAGACGGCTCCTATAGGAGGTTATGGCAGAAACTGTAGGGTCGGATCTATATTATAAAATAAGCAAACAGGACAGACCCTGATCAGCCGGCTCCTACAGCAGATGTCTTATATGGGTCTACTCTGTTTGTAAAAGCGTAGAAATGCGCATTTATGGAGCAAAAAATGTCACAGAGACGCACGTGCTTGCTATACAGTGTTAAAAACCGTTGCATATTTCATTTTCGAAAAACATACAGCCATACCGTTTGTGTTTGTTTCTACTTATGTTTACTGACCGTGTTTTATTATCATTTTCCGATTTAACCCTTTGAATGTTGGAAACGAGAACAGTGGTATATGTAAACAGTGTGGACCAAGATTAGAGGGTTCCTAGAGGAGCCATCCAGCCAAGACCTGCACTGTTAGTCGTTAACAACCCTATACCAAATTTAACCTTTTAGACCCATGCTCTTTGACTAAAACTACCGAAAAGGAACATTAACTAGAGAAAAGGAAAATTAAAAATTTTGTAGCTTGAAACCATTGTGATAAATAGAGCATTTGCTCATATAGGAGCAACTGCTCTTTTTATCACAATGGTTTCATAAAGTGACTTTTACAGAGTCGTCAAAAGTCGTCAATATGAGGGAATGGGTCAAAAGTCGTCAATATGAGGGAACGGGTTATGCATTTCTTACTAAATGGTATATATAGTTAAATACTGATTTGAATTCTCAGCACTGAAAGGTTAAAATTTGACTATATTTCAACCAAAGTAGCCCCCTGTGCCTACCGCTGTCCAGGTTCCTCTTATATTTATCAAAACACCGCTAAAGTGACCGCAAACCTGTCACAGGCTAAGCCTTATCCTGCCGATTGAGACTTTACTATACTTTGGAAAGTAGCTTTGACATAGATAAGATGATAACCATTACCTGACTAGCATTGGCAAACAGCTTGGATCCAAACTCGGCGTCTCATCAGGAACCAATCTGTTTGACAATCTCACAAACGTATATAAAAACCTTGAACGAATGGGTTGGGTAGGGGTGGGTGGGGGGGGGTGTAAATAACACCATTCCTCCAAATAAGAGTTTGAGCGGACAACAGTTTTACTGACAGCAAGAGTTAACCACGTGAATGCTGAAACTTCAAGGTCGGATGGTCCATAATTGGTTCAGTTCATGTCCGTTAAATATGGCAGGCTTTGATTTGCGAGAGGATGCAGTTCATAAGGCAACCAGTGTACGCTGGGTCTACACTGCTTGCAAATGCTAGTTTAATATAATGATCAAACCAACAATTTTATTAAGAAATGAAGTAGAGAGCTTGGGATCAATAAACACCATAGCAACCAACTCTGGTCTATGTCTACGCTGTTTATTACTATTACACTTTTTGAAAAATATGTCGCTCAAAAAGTATATAAAGGTGGAAAAACAGTAAAACTTCTCTAATCTGGGCTTTAATGCCGGTGTTTATCCAATTCCCTCGTACTGATTCCATATGACGTTTCTGTAACAGTCATGTTTTGAAGCCACTGTGATAAATAGTCATGAGGGAAAAGGATAAGGCAGATGACAGCTTAATGCTAGGTGATAAAGGAAGCTCTCACGGAAGTTTTCTGTATGAATATATCTCTTGCATTAAGCAGTCACTTCCTTAGAATTTTCTTTACTATTAGTCCGGTTTAGAGAGAGGCAGGTCTACTACTGTCACCTGTAATAAACTGTATTACGGATCAACATTCACAGGATATTATCACCTACTGTTAAATGACGAAAACGACCCCTACAGCAGAAACTGTCTTAAGCAAAAAGAGGACTAATTATTGGTATGAAAGGTAGGTGGTAGCTTAATGCGGGTCAAAAGTAATGCAGAAAGCTCCAATAGGAGCGTTCTGCATTAATTGTGTCATGCATTAAGCAACCACCTGCTTTTTAACACTCTTATGTTAACTAAACGAATGACCGCTTAGGGCAGGTTTTACTGTACACCATTATGGAACTAGTTACTGGCAGTAGCATATTGAGATTAACAATTGGAGAGTTATTACTGACAAAGAACAAATATAGAATGAATGAATGAATGAATGAATGAATGAATGAATGAATGAATGAATGAATGAATGAATGAATGAATGAAAATGAATGAATGAATGAATGAATGAATGAATGAAATACTTTATTTAACGAAGCGATTATATTAAATAAATAAATGGTCGCTTAAGACAGGTTCTATTGTATCTTGATGTTTGTGAATTATTGACCCATATCATATTATCCGCCACCTGATGCTCATTTGTAAACAGCTTGGATCCAGATGAGACCCCGAGTAATTCGGTGTCTCATCAACTAGTTGACATTAACCCTTCGCTTGCTGAATTTTAAAATACATTTATTCTTCTTTACCCATGTCATGTGGTATAATTACATATGTCTTCACTGTGTACAAGTAGTTCGCTGTGCAATCACTGCTATGGAGTGCACTGGTTGCACAATCAACTTGTAAATAGTGTAGACCCTGATGAGACAGCTCCTGCAGGAGCTGTCTCATCTGGGTCTTCACTATTTACAGGTAGGTATATTGACGTGAATAGCAAGCGAAGGGTTAATATCGGGAGAAGGGTTAACGTACACGTTCGATCACCGTAATAGGTTAATGCACTGATATGGTCAGTAAGGTGTTATGATAAGATGTGCCTGTAACACTGTGTACTTAATTATATGAATGTCAAGAGATATCCCTGGTCAGGTATGATCATGTTTTATCCTATAGGAGCTTTCGGCGTCACTTTTCCCTGTATTAAACAATCATCTGCTTTTAACTTCATATACACGCCTTTAACGCATCTGCAAACATCTAGCAGACCCAGATCAGACACGGCTCCTATAGGAGCAAGATTTGCTCAGTTTGGTATACTATAGATCTGATTCTACAGTTTCTGTCTGAGGCAAAACTTCCTGCCTACATAATTATGCCATTATAAAAATTCAGCTAATAAATATTCATGATGTTTCTTACACGAATACTAAACAGGGAAAGAGGGCTATGTGGTCGATTTAGCAATACTCTACAGTACTAACCAATGCAACTACTTTCCGATTGTTGGTTGAATACATTAACAAAAGTAGTAGCATTCGAGGTGTCATACATGTTGGTATGCCATATTGTTGGCTAATCATTGTACAGTTTGTGTCCAGATCAAGGTTAGACATGTCGTGTAACATATTAACTGGTACTGACTCAAGGATTGGCCACTCTTCTAACTGTCTTCTAGTTAAGATATAATCAGCCAAAGTTGTACAGACCTACGGTCAAGAAGTAAAATTTGTGATTACATTTTAACCATCATCCTGTCAAACGCGACTTGGTAAAATCCCCCTTCATCGTTTAACTTGATAAACAGTGTTTACCCAGATCAGACGCCGCATCACTAACACTGAAACTGAGTTTTGTTTTGGTACATACTGTTTATACATTATGAATTTTGACATCGCGTCCCCTTATTGACAACAATTGTCTCGATGCTCCTATAGGAACCGTCTGATCATGGTCTGTTCTGTCTGCTTTTGCCATGATATAGGTCAGATTCGGCAGTTTTGTTAAGGCAAACACTCCCCTAGAAAAGCTTGTTCCATAAAAATTCAGCTAATAAATATTCACCATATCATTATGTTTTACATGAATATTGAACAGGGAAAGGCTTAATTCATATCTGATCACTAACTACAATACGGTACAATTAAAAGTAATCCTAGCAAAAAATTATACAAACACAATTTCAACAAACAATTAAAAGAGCTGTTAAAGGAAGTTAAGGTATACATCACTAACTCTTTATTCTGTTGAATGATACTTTAGATCGCGTATGGTTATTTAACCCTTGACTCTTAAGGTATTAATGAAAGAAATAATGTCACCACCGATATTTACGTGATTAATCTTTAAAATGACATATTGACACATGATTTTTTACCAAAACAGAAATTGTAGAATTAGATCTGTACTATACCATGAGCAAACAGAGTAGATCCTGATCATAAGGCTCCTATACGAGCAGTCTGATCTCAGTCTACTATGTTCGCAAATGCACAGAAAGGCGATTTTTATGGAATAAAGGCTGAAGATGCTTTTACTATACGGCATAAATCAGGATATGTACTTTCGTGTCAAATTTAACCATAGGAAAGCTTACTTAGGGGGAATAAAACATAAGATAAAACTGTTTCAAGATGAACAACACAAACACTCGATTTACATGATGAGTTATAGCATCATGGATATCAGTTGGATTAATCTGTAAATTTGTTGCACAAACACTCGACTATGATCACAAAGTGTCGTTTTCTTACAACTTTGTTGTCGCTCTATACTTCATGAATATGTATGAAAGAAACACGGCATTTTTTAATATTAATTAAGTTATTTTTATAGGGGCTTACCAACAATAGAACGTTTGCCTTGTTAAAACATGTAGTATATTAACTATATTAGTCCATACGCAAACAGAGAAGACCCTGATCAGACAGCTCCTACCGAAGCTGTCTGGTCTACTTATACCTGTAGGTTAAGGCGTGAATTTGTATATTTGAAGTAAAGGGATGATACAATACAACGGACACATGGTAGGCAATTCTTGCCCGGAATTCGCCAATGATTTGTTGCAGTTATCGTTCTTAGATACTAATATATATTTTGTACTGAAAACTGCTTGGAGCGAAGGTGGGAGCACTATTTTCAACAACAATTTACAAACAAGTGCCAAAGGGAAGTTTTTTTTCAACAATTACTCTGCAATTGAAAAAGAGAAATACACATGGCATGGGGCAAGGATGTTTATATAACCATCATCCCGCTATCAGCATGTGCAAAGTACACGAGGATCCAAGTTGTCTGGCACTCGGTCACTGGTTTCACGAAAACTTTTAAAACTAAATTGGAAATAATCAAATGTACTCTAGATCGAAATATAAGCAGATATTTGTTTTTAGTTACGGAGGTGTAAGGGTAAATACCACTGTTTATCAGTTAGATAGGAATAAACTCCAAAGTACATGTAGTCAGATAAAAATAATTAAAGGTACAGCCCTCTCAGGCATAATGTAACCCTTTAATCCATAAATACGCCTTTCTATGCATTTGCAAACAGTGTAGATCAGGATCAGATGCTCGTGTAGGAGCCGTCTGACCAGGGTCTGCTCTGTTTGCTCATGCTATCATATAGATATGATGCTACAGTTTCTGCCATGACCAAACATTTCAGTGTTCATGTGCTATTATAACAATTAACCTAATTCATATTCATGATGCCGTTATTTCTTACAGGGATATTATTTCATCAGGCCAGATTCTGATCAGACGTCTTCAACGGGAGTCGTCTGATCTGGGCCTGTTTGTGATGGTATTAAAAGGTGTATCTATGCAGTAAAGGGTTATACTGCAAGTTCAATGCTTTCAATGCAGTCACATAAGAAAAGGCCACTACAACAATATGGAAAATAAATCCGCCTTTAGTGGCCATTTGCTTCGACAATTTTGGGCGTCGATGTTAGAAATTCGTCTAAACATTTATACTAAAGTATGTTGCTATCTGCTTGGTCGATTCAAAGTAAAAGATGTTTTTTGTAAAAACAATCCTATTTACTGTAAATGGTAAATCACAATTCTGAGCACATGGCCAAGTCAACTGATTGTTCACCACGAAGTTGTATCATACAGGAACTAACGGCATTGTTTGTATATAAAACTCTACCCAACCTATCCTAGTATCACCAAAAGTGTCCACGTTTACTAAAGTGTAGACGTGCAGTCGGTTTTCCATATCCTTTCATTACCTATCTTTCATGCAAGCAGAAAGTCGTACATTTAATAATTAGCTATTCCTACGTACAAAAGACTATAAATCAAAGGTTTAGTAGCTGCCAACGTTAGTTGTTAGTTAATGATAGTTTTATTCCCAAACATAATTCGTGGAAATGGGGCTCTGTAATAAGTTAAGAACTACTCATTAACAAATCGTATACAAACTATAAAAAAACATCGGCCCTACTGTAACAGTTCAGGTATGTTAGGATTTGTGTGAGGTTAACCTATTTCAAACAGATATTGTCCCTTGATAGCTACAAACTAACCGCACTGTCCGTCCACCGTCCTGTTGGTCTGCCTTTCTGCCAGCCGATCCATTCAAAACCACTATCAATTGCAATAATGATAATTTCTCCATTATAATGTCATACATTTGATGTTTTATTTAACCTATTTACTCTTATATCATACAGTAAACCCTCTCTATAACGAAAACTAAAATTGTGTTAATTAGTAGGTATTTTTTGGCAGGTGGTTGCTTAAAGCAAGGTGAAAGTAAAACAGAACGCTCCTATAGGAGCGTTCTGTTTTACTTTCACATTGCTTTAAGCATCCACCTGCCTTTAACACAAAATACTTGATGTAATTTAGTGGTCGTTATAGAGAGGTTTTACTGTAATTTAGTGGTCGTTATAGAGAGGTTTTACTGTAATACAGTAAAGTTATCCAGATGACATTTTCTCGAAAGAGGAGTTCGTACAAAATAATTACTGTTCAAAACAGTTGACATTAGTTGAAATTAGCAAACAGTGCACACCCTGATCAGGTCTATGTCTGATTTAAGGTATCGCCGGGGTCTATGTAAATGCTTTAAGTGCGCATGATATGCTTTTAAAGGTAGTTAGCATTCTGTGTTTTATTTTGATGTTTTCCCAAAATTAGTTTCGAGTTTCAGACATGTAGCACAGCTATTGTTTTCAGTGGAGCACGGTATTTGTGAAATATTTTTTGCGCTACGACAGATTTGGTAAGCCGAGTCCAACAATCTAATAAGTCTGCTTCCAAAATAATTGAAAATGACTATCAATGTGGAGCAAATAGGCAATACAGCGTACAAAAGTACCTCAAATGAACTTAAACATTAGCCCAGGAGTTATTTTGTCTGCTTTACTATACATTTGACAGACTAATAGTCAGTCCGACGGATATTTCAATTTTACCGTCTATGAATATTTAACGAAAAACATCGGACATATTCCACTATAAATTACATTCTCGAAACACATTACTATTACCACAAGAAAGTCTATTACAGACTATAGGGATTTATGATAACATGCATACTAATGGTTCCCTCTTTAACTCTTTCCCTCATGAATATTCATATAAGAAATACTGACTTTATGAATACTAATTAGGTTATTTGTTATAATAGTATATGAACACAGGACTTTTTGGCCATGCCATAAACTTTAGAATCATGAACACAGGACCTTTTGGCCATGCCATAAGCGTTAGAATCATATCTATACCATGTTACATGTATAAGCATACAGAGCAGGCCCTGATCTGGGTCTATCTGGGTCTACTATATTCTCAAAGAGATGGGAAGGCCTAAATATGGAGGAAATATAAAAAAGTAAAGAACCTAGTTATAGTCTACTTTCAGTCCGAATGACCGCTCAGCCGACTGTACATTTACTCCCCTGGTCATTGAGTCATTGGCCTACAATATTGAGCACTGCTAACATATGGCGCAATCATGCAGCCGCAGTACCGGCGAGTGACCCTCACAGGTACCCATTTTAACCCCTGGGTGGAGAGAATGTGCAGGTGGGAGACACATGATATTTCCGGGCGGGACCGGGATTTGAATCCCGGACCTCCGGACTGATAGTCAAGCGCGTTACCACTAGACCACCGCCACCTACATGGTTAACATTTGTTTAGGACATAAAGTCAAGTTCGGGAAATATTGTGCACGAGTTCCCCTCTCATGATTGTTTTGCCACGACACACAGTCAAGGGTGAAATATTGATATGTAGACAATTATAAAGGCTTGTATTTTATAATCGGATTTAAAGAGACAATGGTAATGTGTTAGCATGCTTTTGCGTTTCATGAATATGATTTGTTTTGCGTTTCATGAATAAGATTTATTGAGTAATTGTGCAATATCAAACTCAGATGTCTACCTTTAAAGGGTCAAGTATGAGGTTCCACGTACATGTAATACTTAATGGTTTTTTTCATACGACTAAAACGGAGGTTTAATTACGGGTCTGTATGGCAGATGGTAGCTTAATACACGTCAAAATTATTGCAGAATGCGCCTATAGGATCTTTCTGCATTACTTTTACCCTGCATTAAGCAATCGCCTGTGTTTTAAGACTCCTATGTTCACTGCATGAGTGACCAGTGACCACTTAGGCTAGGTTCTACAGTACACTGGTATGGAAATAGTTAATGGCAGCGGCATATTGAGATTGACAACTAGAGAGTTATTTCTGACAAAGAACCAATATAGAAGCGACCCAGTGGCACCTTCTATGAATATCTCATAAGACGCAAACGCAATGGCACTTAACCGTTAGCAGGCTGTCCATATTGTTTAGCCAAACATCATTTAAATACCGGGTATAATCAATGTCACTCCAAAAACACAGCCAATGTGTCAAACATTATGGAGAATCTGATGAGATGCCGAGTTATTTGGCATCTCAGTTGGATCCAAACTGTTTAAAAGGTCCTCGTATATATTCGCATGCATATGCTAAGGGTTAAACCAGCAAGAATATCAATATAGAAACTACACGTTTCAACCTACAATCCTCTGATTTAGACAGTGAATTGAGAAATAGTCTTTTGAATGGAAGAAACAGATTATTCAAACTTATTTTCCATTTTATGTCTTTTTCGGAGACAAAATATTTAGAAGTAATTGTTTGACATTAAAGTATTTCCGAATATTCACGATGTCAATGCTCTCTGAAGCTGCTACAGTGGAATCAACACTTAAATGAACATGTCTTCGATAATGATCAACTTATACAGTAAACACTCTCTAAACCGGACGTTAGATGTAGTGTAAAAATATTGGTCTTCGAGACAGGTGGCAGCTTAATGCAGGGTGAAAGTCATACAGAAAGCTCCCTTTCTGTATGACTTTCATCCTGCATTAAGCAGCCATCTGCCTAAACGTATCTAAATTCTTCTCTACTAAAATTCCGGTTTAGAGTGGGTTTACTGTACACATGAAATGGGCTTAGTCTGAACTAAACATGCCCCTTAGCAAAGGCTATTATTAGCTCTTTACTGTATAGACACGCAGTTAAACGCATAAGCATACAGAGTAGACCCAGATCATGCGGGATGTATCTGAGTATGGTCTGTTATGTTTAACCCTTTACTCCATAAATATTCATATAAGAAATAATGACATTATGAAAATTGATTAGATTATGTTTTATAAGGACACAATACAGGAAATTTTGGCAATATAAAAAAGTGTAAAATCATATCTATATTATTTCATAAGCAAACAGAGCAGACCCTGATCAGACCGCTCCTTCACAGGGGCCGTCTGGTCTGGGTCTACTTTGTTTGTTAATGCGTTGAGTAGAAAGGCGTACAGTAGAACCCCTCCAATGCGACCACTTTATGAGTAACCATACCTGTTAAGCAGGTGTTGCTTAATGCAGGACAAAAGTAATGCTCTAGGAGCTTTCTGCATTACTGTTGTCCTGCTTTAAGCTACCACCTGCATCTAGCACACATAATTATACCTCTTTTAGGTGGTCGCATTAGAGGGGTCCTACTGTATTTATGGAGTAACGGGACAAGGAATAATGCAGATCTGCTTCTACTGTTTATGTCATGGTCAAATTTTCCTGTGTTCATTTGCTATTGTAATATTACACGTAGTAGAACGGTAATAAACTAGTATGCATTATGGAATTATTTCTTATATAAATAATCATGATGTACAAAATGTAAACGGTTCAATATGTTGATACATGTAATTGTCGTATTTGTAACAACAACAACAAAGTCGGAGTGTCACGCTGCAAGCCAAAGACCCAAACAGTGAAACTGAGACATGTACAGCTGGGCGTCAGAAGTTGAAGTACGCATTGCCTGTACATGTACATATTTAACCATTTCCCTCATGAATATTTATATAAGAAATAATAACATCATGGATAGCTTAGAACTAGTTTAATTTTTATAATCGTGTACGAATACAGAAATGGAATAAAGGTTTAAGCCTTTCCTTCATACAAACACCTTTTCACGCATCTGCAAACAGAGAAGACCCATAATCTATAGCTGTCTGATCAGGATCTGCTCTGTTTGCTAATGGAACTTAATAGATCTATATCTTTACTTTCTAAACTGGCTAAAATGTTCCACCTTCAGTATTTCAATAAAACTAATTGTGTCCATGAATATTCAGTATTGGCAATGAAATTTTGAAATAAACATAGAACAGGGAAAGGTTTAAAACATAAACTATATAAATATTGTTGTTATTCGGTTGCTTCAAACTGTTTTCAGCGGTTGTCCTTGCATTGTCCATAACACACTAAACATCTTTAAACGCGTGAAACGAATGTCCTGTCATTTACAAACAGTGTAGACCCTGATCAGAGGGCTCCTAGATGAGCTCTAATCAGAGTCTGCACTGTTTCACATTCAAAACCATCTTGCTAATTATACTATTTCATATTGAATGTACCCTATGGTTAAACAATAAAGGACAAATCTGCTTCAAAGGGTTATACGTCCAATAATGACTTTGAAATATTCATTGAAACAACATAAAAACGTGTCTGGAAGAGAAAATTACCTGTCAAAAAGGCTCATTTCATTCTGCTTTTTGTATGTCTTATCAGTCAACAACCTCCAACTATATCTTTCGGTGATGAAATGAGCTTCATATGTGCCAGCGTGTTTAACACTTTTAGCACTTTACGCAGTGTTAATGGCATATGCAAACAGTAAAGACCAAGATGAGATGTAATCATCTCATTGTTTCATCAGGAATAAAAAGTGCTTGGCACACTGATGCTGTTGTTTTTAAAGAAATTGAGGAACAGTATAACTTTAACCCTTTCGCTGCCAATGCCGGATCTGTGATTACCTATGCAAACAGTTTGGATCCAGATGAGACGCCGAGTAACTCGGCTTCTCATCAGGATCCAAACTGTTTGTTACTGTTACTATGTTTATGATACAAAAATGAAGAAATTCAAAAGAATGAAAATTTGTAGCAGACGACAAAGTTAGCAGACGACAGAGTTTGGCAGCGAAAGGGTTCAGTATCCAAACACATAACACGTTTGCACCCCTTTCCAAAAAAATAAGATTTTATGCGTTTAAAGAGGGAAACAAATGTACTGGCATTTGCAAACAGAACAGACCCAGATCAGAAAACTCCTAGACGAGGGTTTGATTAGAGTCTGCACTGTTTGTCGCTCAAAATCCTCTAGTGAATCTGAGCCATCCACACTTAATGGAATGTACAGAATACTGATGGGCAATTCCACTGTAACCCTTTACTCCATGAATATTCGTGTCAGAAATAATATAATCTTGACTGTTAATTAGATTAATGCCTTAGATTAACGTTGACACACATGAATGTGTGGCCACAGTAGAGACTGTAGAATCATATCTATAATAGCACATAGGCCAACAGAGCAGACCCTGATCAGATCGCTCCTACAGGAGAGTTTTCATCTTCAGTTTACTTTGTTAACAAAGGCAAGGGAAGGTGTATTATTTTATGGAGTAAATGGTTAAATATTCAGCATTAAAAGTATTAAACTAGGTCTTATGTTGGAATACTGGTGTCAATAAAGACATCAATATCACAGCGACGATATTTGACTGATACCATTACGTGAGTGCTAATGGTTGAAGAAATCCCCATAAATCAACATCTAGCACCTTCCTACCTAGTCTACTTGACATATGCAATAAACCCAATCTTTAACCTTTACAGCAGATACTGCAGACAGAGTAGACCTAGATCAGACGGCTTCGTTAGGATCCGTCTGATCAGGGTCTGCTCTGTTTGCTTATAGAATTATTGAGATGTTATTCTACAGTTTCTACCATGGCCCAACACACATGGCCCAACACACATGGCCCAACACACATGGCCCAACACACATGGCCCAACACACATGGCCCAACACACATGGCCCAACACACATGGCCCAACACACATGGCCCAACACACATGGCCCAACACACATGGCCCAACACACATGGCCCAACACACATGGCCCAACACACATGGCCCAACACACATGGCCCAACACACATGGCCCAACACACATGGTCCAACACACATGGCCCAACACACATGGCCCAACACACATGGCCCAACACACATGTATTCATGTCCAACACACGTGGCCCAACACACATGTATTCATGTCCAACACACATGGCCCAACACACATGTATTCATGTCCAACACACATGGTCCAACACACATGGCCCAACACACATGGCCCAACACACATGTATTCATGTCCAACACACGTGGCCCAACACACATGTATTCATGTCCAACACACATGGCCCAACACACATGTATTCATGTCCAACACACGTGGCCCAACACACATGTATTCATGTCCAACACACATGGCCCAACACACATGTATTCATGTCCAACACACATGGCCCAACACACATGTATTCATATGTCGTTAGAAGGATTCAGCTGATATTCAAGATGTCATTATTTATTGCATGAATATTCATGAGGTAAAATATTAGATAAAAGTATAATCCAGGATATTGGTTTTATGTAAAACAATTGACCATATTATGGCACTTGCAGATGCTCTACGTTTACTAAAGGTTTTAGAGACCAGTCATTGGTACCCATACATTTTAACCATTTACTCCATACATATTTATGCAAGAAATAACTACGTCATGGATGCGAATTAACTGTTTTATTACAATGGCACTATGAACAAGCAAATTATTTTCCTGACAGGATCGGAATAATTATATATATATTATCTCATCAGCAAAAAGAGAAGATCCTGATCCTGTAGGAGCCGTCTGATCTGGATCTACTCTGTTTGCAAAGGCGAAGAAAGGTGTATTTATGGAGTAATGGTTTAAAAAAAAATAAGGCACGATTCTCAGTAAAACATTTCACTGTCAATTACACTACATTTTATGTCATGCAATCCTTCCCTTCGGTTTTGTTTTGTTTTAAAAACAAATCATTTAATCGATTTTAAATGCAATGTCAAACATGATAAAGAACCGCTCCTACTATGTGATATATCATTTCATGTTGCCAAATAAATGTTATCCTTTAAGACGGTGCCAGCAATAGACAATTTAAAAGCTGAAGGGAAATCTCCGAAAGAGATTGTTCTGCAATCCGACCAAGGTATCCTGCAAGGCGAAGCTGTATACACTTCAAGATTAAGATCGTGAAAGTGACAGCTATCGATTCTACAGAGGATACAGTGTTTTTGCTATTCCATCAGTGTATCAAGGAGTACATTTTATCCAATCTGAAAATCCAAACAGAATGCCAGGTTTTAAATACACCAAGCGTTTGATTCAATCAATTGAATGACTGGGAAATAACTATAATATTTTAAAAGTACTTGTACAAGTCATGCAGGAAAATACCACACCCAAAACACAATGTTATTATTTCTGGCATGAATATTCAGTTTCAGTTTCAGTTTCAGTTTATTTCGAATAAGCACAAGTCCTGCAGTGAGCAGGCGCCATCAGCATAAATATAATAACATAAACAATTCACAATGACAAATGGAGAAACGGCTAATCAAATATGAGTTGATATTAATTTCTTCGAATATACGGTATGCATGCATGTGTTTAATGCCAGGTCGTGTGAGAATCCGACTGTTTTCATAGATAACCACATCGTTTCAGTTATAGGAAGTATATGAGTGTCAAACAGCTTGTGTCCTTGGTAGATGTAAAGTTTATTAACATCAAATCAAATCCAACACAATGTCGCCCGAACAGCACCATGATTAAATAGGACAGCAAATGAACGGTGGGGCGGTGGATGTACCGCAATTGAACGGTCTGTGACAAATGTCACCTGGGATTAAACCGGTCATGGGGCACCCAACCTCACACTTATTCCATCCCCACCCTAAACGCCAAACTGTGTAAAATAAACGCTACCCATACCTAATGTATGTATTGATAATAGTTACCCTAATATCTATAATGGTTTGATTAGGTTTTTATACTTTAACAGTATTTCAGTGATATCACGACGTCACGTGAACATTAACAATATTTCAGTGATATCACGACCACACTTTAAGATAACAGCATTTCAGTGATATCACGAAGTCACTTTAACAGTATTTCAGTGATATCACGACGTCTAGCTTATTACAAGCGAAAGAAGACCCAGAGGTTCTCCTTTAGGAGCGTTCTGTTTTACTTCCTGCTTGCTTTCAGCAGCCACTTGCCTTTAACACAAAATAATTGCTGTAATTTAGTGGCCGTTATAGAGAGGTTTTATTGTAATACCACAAGCAGACAGCACATACCCTGACCAGACGGCTCCTGCTGGTCTACTCCGTCTCCACTGGCGTTATAATGCGTATCTTTGGAGAAAGGTCAAAAGATGAAAAAAAAATTGAGAGCCTCTGCTCGAATAAAACACGTTCTGAAATTATCTATCCGATTTGATTTTCAATCTTGTTTCATTTCTGTTCAGTTGTCTTATTTGGGAATTACGTACAACAATATACTTTAATGTGCTTTTTCAACCTTTTCGTCGCCATATGCAAGTCCATGATAATCTTTGCAAACATTTTGGATTCTGATGTTTGACACCTCATTTGGGTACAAACTGTTTGAGACCTCATTTTGGTACAAATTGTTTGACACTCGACACATAGTTTCTCGAAAGCTTGTCGATTCAGAAGTAGCTAATATTGTACAAGATCCAAACGTGAGTAGATATCACCTTTTTAACAGCGGGGTACGAGGTAGGTGACACATAACAGCGGGGTACGAGGTAGGTGACACATAACAGCGGGATACGAGGTAGGTGACGTCACCTTTTTAACAGCGGGGTACGAGGTAGGCGACAAAAGTTGAAAGGAAACCTCTGAAAGAGTTTGATCAGTAATCCAACTTTGGTTTTCTGTAAGACAAAACCATACATTTCAAGATTAAGATCGTGAAAGTGAGACCCATCGATTCTACAGAGAGTACATGTTTTTCTATTGAAGGAGTAGATATTATCAAATCCAATCCAATCAGAATGCCAGATTTTGAATACACCAGGCATTGGATTCCATCAATATTGAACAACTGGGGAAAAGTTGCTATAATGTTATAACCCTTTACCTGTTGCATATTCATACAAGAATAAGTATAAGAAATAATGACGTCATGAATATTAATTAGCTGAATTATCTATAATTGCATGGGTACACGAGATGTTTTGGTATTGGTATATACGATAGAGTAAGATCTATAGTAATTTCACAAACAAACAAAGCAAAGCCTGATCAGACGGTTCCTAAAGGAGCCGTCTGATCTGGGTCTACTCTGTTTGCAAATGCGTGAAAATGCGTTTATGTGAAGAAAGGGTTAAATTATAAACGGTTTGAACCTGGTAAAGACTATCTATATAACACCACAAGCAAACAGCGTAGATCCTGATCAGACGGCCCTTGCAGGAATTGTCTGGCCGGTGTGGTCTACTCTGTTTGCACATGCGTGTGTCTGAATAACAAACGTGTGTTTGAATACAAAACGTATCTATGAAGGAAAAAGATTAGTTTTATCCCAGAGGCTCTAGTCAAATAAAATGTGTTCCTACATTATCTATTCGATTTAATTTTCAATCTTGTTTCATTAGATCTTCAAATATTGGCGGGTATTCTCATATCTTTTCAGTTGTCTGTCTTATTTGGGAATTACGTACAGCAATACACTCTAATGTACTTTCGTAACACTTTCACCGCAATTTCGACGTCTCATCGGGATCAAACAGTTTGACACTGTCGATAATTTCTCAAAAGTTTGATCGAATCGGAAGTAGTCATAACCGCAACATATCCAATTTTCAGCAGAACTGTTTTTTAACCAGCGGTGTCAGTGATAAAAAGATGAAAGGAAATCTCTGAAAGAGGTTGTTCAGCAATCCAACTAAGGGATTTTGCCAGGCAAAGTTGTATACATTTCAAGATTAAGATCATGAAAGCGACAGTTATCGATTCTACGGAAAATATATCTTTGCTATCAGTCTATGAACGAATAGATATTATCAAATCCAATCTAAACAGAATGTTAAATTTCGAATACACCAAGCTATGGGTTCCATCAATATTGAACGACAGGGAAATTGTTTGACGGAATTGCTATAATGTTTCAAAAAAATGGATTAGTTTTATCCGAGAGACTCTGGTCGAATAAAGCACGTTCCGACGGTATACATATATATTTCATTTAAGAAATGAATGACGTGCTTCCGGTGTTCATGGGGTTATGCAACGCATAGCTTTACGAGCAAAGTTAGTGAAGCCCGAAGGGCTTCACGTGAATCTTTGCTCGTAAAGCTATGCGTTTCATAACTCATGAACACCAGGAGCAAGTCATTCATTTCTTATATTTATATTCCATTGTATTTCTTATATTTAAGAAATGAATGACGTGCTTCCGGTGTTCATGAGGTTATGCAACTTTCTTTTTAGAATAAGGTTATATAAGGACGTTGCAGGGCGAATGTAAATATTTGATTTTGGATCATGTTGCATTAATTCTTTAAATAAAAGAGTATATTCTCATTGCTTTTCAGTTGGCTGTTTCATTTGGGAATTACTTTCAATGTTATACTCTAATGTACTTTCTTATCACTTAACACCCCCACCCCCCTTAAAAACAATGTCTGCTCAAATTTGGATATGGTGCAATTTTGACTAGTTCCAAGTTGACCATGTTTTTAGAAACTGTTGACAAAGTGTCAGATAGTTTGGATCCTGATGATACACCGGTATATTCAGTGTCTCATCTGGATCCAACATGTTTGCAAATGTTCCTCACTCGCAGAGCTACACATAAACGTGTGTACCCAAATCGTCATTTCTCCACCAAACTCTGTGTTGTGACCACTCTTTAGAATCGTCTCGAAGAGACGATTATAAAGAGTGGTCACAACACAAGGTTTGGTGGAGAAATAAAGAAGTTGTCATTGAAAATGTTTAATTTTCGCATCTTATCTGGATTTCTGTAGGCAGGTTGCGAATAACGCGAATAAGAGGTATATGACTATATCGGCGTCTCATCAAAATCCAAATACAGAGCTCTAGATAAAATGCGTAATTTGAAATACTTTCAAATATAACTTCTTTGTTTCTCCGCCAAACCGTATGATGTGACCACTCTTTAGAATCGTCTCTGCGAGACGATTCTAAAGAGTAGTCACAACATAGGGTTTGGTGGAGAAATGACGATTTTAGTATTTGAGTATGCACCGTTATCTGTAGTTCAGTCCAAAATGTCTGATACTGTGATAATGTTTTGTTAAAAGAATAGGAAGAAAGATTAGAATTTGAAGCCGACGAGTTATTTCGTTAAATGTGTTCCTCTTTGATTGAAAAGGGATGAAGATTTGTTCGTGATTCAAGACGCAAAATACATTTTAACTCTTTCAACACCACATACTTCTTATACTATTTGAAAACAATCTGAGTTCATATCAAGCGCTCAATGACTCTGATACAAACTGTTTGTAACTGACTATGCTTTGTAAAACACGTGCTTTTAGAAGTAACACGTGCTTTTAGTATTAACTAAGTACATGTGTATATGTATCTGCATTTGTAACAACTAAAATGAAACTGGGTTTTGTACTTACCTAATGTCTGTTGTTAAAATCCTACAAATATGCTGTCTACTGCTGATATCGTGATAGTAAGCCTTGCTAAAAACTCTGATTGGTAGCTGTCCGACAAAAACAACATTCGCAGTTTGACTATGGGAGACCCAGTTCACTCTAATTTCAAAGGAACTGATGTTCATAGTCAATATGCATTACTGGCTTATTAATTTAAAATAATTATTCTTCATTTATTGTAAGAAGATAATCTAATAGTTTAATATTATATTATTACACACCCAACCACCACCATCACAGGAATTATCTTACATGTTATTACACATTGTTTGTTCTATAATCTTTGAATAGATAGTAGTGTATTACTTGTTCCTCATGTATTCATGTATATCATGAACTGCGAGTAATTAAGAATTTGTATTTGTATTTATAGGATTAAAGTAGAAACAAACATGCAGAGGAAAAGTACTTCATGTTAAGCACATAACGGCACACATGCATAAAGGTGATAAAAGCGTCATTACTCTACTAAACTCTTTAGGTGATAAAAGCGTCATTACTCTACTAAACTCTTTAGGTGATAAAAGCGTCATTACTCTACTAAACTCTTTAGGTGATAAAAGCGTCATTACTCTACTAAACTCTTTAGGTGATAAAAGCGTCATTACTCTACTAAACTCTTTAGGTGATAAAAGCGTCATTACTCTACTAAACTCTTTATTTTGACCGCTCTTTAGAATCATCTCAAAGAGACGATTCTGATGAGTGGAAAACAACAGGGTTTGTTGGGGGAATACAGGAGCAATTCTTGAGAATGTTTTGATTTACATATCTTATATGGGCCTCTGAATATAGAATTAAATTAACAACACAAATATAGCCTATATCATAATCTAGGAGGAAGAGATAAAATGCCTTAATACAACACAGTTTTAAAAAAGAGACGATTTTGAAAAGTGGTCATAAGAAGGATCTGGTTGATAAATGTCGAGTTTGATATTTGAAATATGCCCAGGCAGATATAGCGGCCATTTTAATATATCCATGCAGACGAGGGAGCAAAGGGAAACATAAACGACTTTTGACGCTTCTGTAAAAGTCGTTTTTAAAACCATTTAAAACAATGGTTTCAAATCTACATTCTTCCCTTTTTGCTTGTAAATTCTCCTTTTCGGTAGATTTATTCAAAGAGGATAGATCTAAAAATAACCTACAAATGTATGTGGTAATGGGTTAAACTACCACCTGTCATCCTAAATTAGAATTCTTTAAGTTATCGTTTTAAAATAGAGACGTTTTACCTGTATCTAAACTTTACCTGCAAAGCGTAACCTGAATATAATAAAACAAAGCGTAACCTGACTAAAATAAAATCAAGCGTAACCTGACTAAAATAGAATCAAGCATAACCCGACTAAAATAAAATCAAGCATAACCCGACTAAAATAGAATTAAGCGTAACCTGACTAAAATAAAATCAAGCATAACCCGACTAAAATAAAGTTAAGCGTAACCTGACTAAAATAAAAATTAAGCGTAACCTGACTAAAATAAAAAATTAAGCATAACCTGACTAAAATAGATTAAGCGTAACATGACTAGAATAAAATTAAGCGTAACCTGACTAAATCAAATCAATCGTAACCTGGCTAAAATAAAACCAAGCGTAACCTGACTAAAATAAAACTAAGCGTAACCTGACTTAAATAAAACCAAGCGTAATCTGACTTAAATAAAATCAAGCATAACCTGACTAAAATGAAATGAAGCGTAACCTGGCTTAAACAAAATCAAGCATAACCTGACTAAAATAAAATCAAGCATAACCTGACTAAACTAAAATAAAACCAAGCGTAACCTGACTAAACTAAAATTAAGCTTAATCTGACTAAAGTAAAACCAAGCGTAACCGGAATAAAATAAAACCAAGCGTAACCTGACTAAAATAAAATCAAGCCTAACCTGACTAAAATAAAATCAAGCGTAACCTGACTAAAATTAACTAAAATAAAACCAAGCGTAACCTGACTAAAATTAAACCAAGCGTAACCTGACTAAAATTAAACCAAGCGTAACTTGACTAAAATAAAACCAAACGTAACCTGACTAATAAAAAATCAAGCTTAACCCGACTAAAATAAAATTAAGCGTAACATGACTAAAATAAAATTAAGCGTAATATGACTAAAATAAAATTAAGCGTAACCTGACTCGTATTTGCAAATAGATTGCGTTCAGGTGAGGTGTCGAGTCACTCGAAAGCTCATCAGGACTTTCGGTAAAAAGTTTCTTAAAATCTTGCTTGAAACGGAAGTAATTGAAAATTATAGCAGACCAAAGTGTAAGCAGACATCATTGTTTGCAGAAGTGTAAAGGTTCCTGTAAACTGTCAAAATGCAAAAGTTCGTCTGTGAATTAGTGTACTATCAGTGGAAATGTACTTTAAGTGAACACTGAAAAGCAATTACTTTCAAAACTGAAACAGACATTCAATTTATAACAGTCGACGGTTTTAGTGCGTGGGTGAGTCTTTGATCATTTCTACGATCAGTTTGGTTCCAAAATGAGACATGGAGTAACTCGCTGCATCATCACTATGTTATACCATGTTCTGTTACTGAGCCAGAATGGAAGAAATTGAACAGTGAAAGTTGATGCAGACCAAATAAACTGCAGATTGCAATACAGTAAAACCCCTCTAAACAGAAAGTTAAATCTAGGACAAATATCGGTCTTGGGGCAGATGGTAGCTTAATGCAGGGTGAAAGCTTTTTGCATGACTTTCACCCTGCATTAAGCAGTCACCTGCCTAAAAGTATCGAAATTCACCACTATCAGAATTCCGGTTTTGAAAAGTTTTACTGTTCGTGGTATCGAAGTGATTAAACCCTTATCCTGCCGACAGCGATCTGGCTATCATTTGCAAACAGCTTGGATCCTGACAAGACGCCGAGTAACTCGGCGTCTCGTCAGGATCCAAGCTATTTGACACTCGATCAGTATTTCCTAAAAGCTTAAACGAATCGAAAGTGAGTAACCGTTGCTTCACACAATAGTTTGAGCAGACATTATTTCGTTTCGCCAGGATACGAATAAACTGAGCATGTGTTTCATAGAGCGTCATTGTTATTTACTTGGCATGTTCAGATGGAGACAGTTCTGTCTAGAAACACACAAACTTCAGTTGTAACTGTTGGCATGCTGGGTCGATTAACGTCGATAGAAAATACCTTTCTATGTCAAACTTCGGAGACTTTCTTCCATCTCATTTCAAATTCATAACCAGTGTCAAAACGTTTGGATCCAGATCAGACATCGAAGCATTCGGTATATTTTCTGGATCCAATCTGCATGGGTAATCACCGACTCGACTGTATTTTCCTAAAGGTAAAGTGCATCATCTACCGAATGGCATTACCAGAGCCATACATATTTCAGATACCAAAAGTGTCATTCCTCGCCGTGATACTAAAATTGTAACTTTTCCACTAGATACAACAATTGTCATTTTTCTCTCACAAGATACAACAATAGTCATTTTCCCCACTTGATACAATTGTCCTTTCTTCACAAGATACAACAATAGTCATTTGTTTCCACTTGATACAATTGTCCTTTCTTCACAAGATACAACAATTGTCATTTTCTTCACAAGATACAACACTAGTCATTCCCCCATAAGATACAACAATAGTCGGTGGTTTTTCTCCACAAGATACAACAATAGTTATTTCTCCACAAGATACATTGATAGTAATTTCTCCACAATATACAGCAATAGTCATTTTCAGCCATGTTCTCTCCACAAGATAAAACAATAGTCATTTCTCCACAAGATAAACATTTGTAATTTTCCCATTAGATACCAACTTTGTCATTTCTCCAACAAACCCCGTGCTGCGATCACTCTTTAGAATTGTTTCTACACACATCTATACAGTAGAACCTGACTTAAGCGTCTTTGAATTGATTGAGCAAATAAATCTTAAAAAGCAGGTGGTTGCTTAATGCAGGTCAAAAGTAAAGCAGAAAGCTAGGAGCTTTTTGTATTACTTTTGACCTGCATGAAGCTACCACCTGAGGTACAAACCAATGATTAAACCTCTTTTTGACGGGTTCTACTGTATGTCTAAAGCAAGCATAGTGTCTGTTGCAGTCTCTACCCCTGTCTGTATTTCTGTTTAACCATTACCGCGCTGTGAAAAAAAGCCTGCTCAAATTTGGAATTAATACAATCTTGACTACGTTCGATTCAATCAAAGTATTGACCGAGTATCAAACAACCTGGATCTAGATGAGACACTGAGTTACTCGGCATCTCATCTGGACCAAAGTTGTTTGAAAATGTGAGTCAGGTCGTGAAAAGATAGATAAGGTTAAACTAAATCGGTGGTTCTGAAATCTTTTGTGAGATTGGAGGCTGAACTACGGATTTATATATGTATTATTTATTTCAACTCCTAATTCTAAATAATAATGTCCAAGCTGAAATTAATAAATCATATCTGAAACCAGTTACTCTTCATCGTCAAGCATTAATACAGTAAAACTTAGTTAACTCGAACACTCAAATAAGTCTCATGATCGGTTTTTACAATTCGTGTGAACGTTTACTTCAGCATGATATTGTTACATAATGCTACTTTTGGAAATTCGTTATTACTTCACAGTATTATATTACTATACGGGCAGTTAAAGAACGTTAGTTAAATTATTAGTTAAAATGGTATTAATGTCACGGATTTTGCAAATGCACACGAATTTAACAATTTCAAAAATATCTTAATGTCTGCAAAGCTCACGTTTAAAAATGATTTTTTTATAAAAAAAATGTGTTTAACCCATTCCCTTATATTGACGACTTTTGACGATTCTGTAGAAGTCACGTTTTGAAACAATTGTGATAAATAGAGCGTTTGCTCCTATAGGACCAAATGCTCTATTTATCATAATGGTTTCAAACTACAAAATTCTAAAAGTTTCCTTTTCTCTAGTTAATGCTCCTTTTCAGTAGATTTATTCAAATAGTTTGTATCTAAAAATAGCCTTGAGGTAATGGGACCCTTACCAATATAGCCTGATGGAGCTTAATGCAGGGTGAAACTCAAACAGAGGAGCTGTCTGCATGACTTCCACTCTGTATTAAACAGCCACCTGCTTAACCCTTTCCCTGTTGAATATTCATGTAAGAAACAATGACATCATGAATAGTGGTTAGCTGAGTTTTATAATGGGCTCAAGCTTTTTTTGTTTGTATTCGTAGCAACTGTAGTATCATATCTTTATAATTCCATAAACAGACAGAACAGACCCTTATCCGACGGCCCATACAGGGCCGTCTAATCTGGATCTACTATGTTTAGCATATGCCCGAGAACTCGTATAAATGAAGGAAATGGTTAAAAAGTTATAAATTCTTGTCTACTGAAAAATCGAATTATTGAGGTTTAACTGAATGTCTCGTCTCGCCACCATAGATGTTGTTTACCATCAATGTCATTTCGCATCAAATCACATATTAAGTATACACCAAAGTGCTGTTTGGTATACATATATTCAGCCATAATTTACGAATATCTTGAAAATTACCTGTCGGTAGAGTCTCGTGTCTGTGTACTTCTTGTATTTTACAAGTTTATCGCACAAAACAAAGAGAGAGAGAGAAAGAGAGAGAGAGAGAGAGAGAGAGAGAGAGAGAGAGAGAGAGAGAGAGAGAAGAGAGAGAGAGATATTCAAATCTGAGCTAATATTACTCATTTGTATTTTTTAACATTCCACTGTAATGGGTAAAACAAACGGAGATTTTCCACAGATCAAACATTTAAATTGACAAACAACAAACAAACAATAAAGCAAAATAACTCATTATTGTAAAAAACCCACAAAACACAAAACAAAATCACAATGGCAAAAAAAGCAACAGCCGACGCGTAACCGTCGACTCAGTATTCTTACTACTGGGCATCAATTTTAGGCAGACTAAGTCTCTTATTCCATCAATTTACGAACGAGCCGATATCATCGTATCCAATTAAAACAAAATACCAAGCGTTGAATACTTTAGATGCTGGACAATGGCTTCCAATAAAACGGAAAGATTATGAAATAATTTGTTGGAATTACTAATAAGTTTGAGATTTTGTAATGCTTCGACAAAAATAAAACCAATCAACCTAATTACCCTACTTAATCTGACATCCAAATGCACCTCTCTGAAAAAACGGAATAGGTTACTTTGGCAACACTTTGATAACGTTTAACCCTTTAACGTCCATTAACTCATTCCCTCATATTGACGACTTTTGACGACTCTGTAAAAGTCATTTTGTGAAACCATTGTGATAAATAGAGCATTTGCTCCTATATCACAATGGTTTCAAACTACAAAATTCTAAAATGTTCCTTTTCTCTAGTTAATGCTTTTTCGGTAGATATATTCAAAGAGGTTGTATCTAAAAAAGCCTTTGAGGGAATGGGTTAACCATTTCCTTGATATAAACGCTTTTCACGTGTTATAAACAGAGTAGACCAGGCTCAAACGGCTGATCAGTGTCTGTTCTGTTTGCTTATGGCACCATATACAAGATGTGAGTTTACAGTTTCTGCCAGGGTACAAACATCCTTAATCTCGTACTATTGTAAACATGCATTATTTCTTGCATGACTACTGACCAGGTAAGACAGGTTCTACTGTACATGTAAAGCAAAATAGTCTAAATGAATATTTAGAACCAATCCATGTAAAGAGGTTCCTGCAAAACATATAAATACTGGTGAAAACATTTCACATTGATTGGTATAGCAACCAGTGCAGAACCAGAACAGAACACTCCTCTAGGAGCTCTCTTATCTGGGTCTATGCTATTTGTCTACGTCCCGTGTGTGGGCATAAGGGATGTTGCGGATTAACCCATTCCCTCATATTGACGACTTTTGACGACTCTGTATAAGTCACTTTGTGAAACCATTGTGATAAATAGAGCATTTGCTTCTATAGGAGCAAATGCTCTATTTATCACAATGGTTCAAATTACAAAATTCTAAAAGTTTCCTTTTCTCTAGTTAATGCTCCTTTTCGGTTGATTCATTCAAAGAGGGTGTGTCTAAAATAGTCCATGAGGTAATGGGTTAAATTAGACTGACATTGTAACAAATACTGTAGACCCTGATTAAATTGCTCTTTCAGGAGAAGTTTTTTTATCTAGGTCTGCACTATTTGTCTTCGGTTTTCTATCCAAATACTTATTGATAATTACGGTAGACTTTATCTTGGAGAATAAACTCAATTTATTTTTCCAACTGGCTTTATTTGATCTTCAAATAAAGGATTCCATTATTCTGTATCAATTTCGAAAGTTGCCATTTGAATGCCAAAGTTTCAAAGTGGAACGCTCCATCTTTGTTAAAGAGTGAATTCAGTATGATATACATAATTTATCAGAGGATTTTGAATGACCACTAATGCAGACCATCCTAGAAAATCCATTTGATTTGGGTCTATACTGTTTGCAAATGCCATCACACTCATTTCAAAGATTTCTGGGGACCAGCAAAGTGAAGGCGTTCCATTTATAGGATTACGCTCAGAAATATATTTGAATTCACTCTCTCAAAAATAGTTTACTTCTCTGGCGGCGAGTCTCCTATAGGGACGATAACTATTATTTATAAAAACGTCAGATATAATTTAAAGCTCATCACTTATATAATTGCACAAGAACACATGGCATTGTTTTAGTGGTAATTCCAAGCATTCACATCTGTTTCTTATATCAATCCATATAATGTCTTTACTGAATTTATTATTTCAACAGAAACACGGTTTTGCTAACTCTCAGATTATTTGTTTGAATATAATATTAATATACCATACCGTATGTTTCCACCTATTGCTTGGTAGAAACGCATTTTGACGTCTTTGTGAGCAGAACAGACCCTGCTCATACGGCTCATATAGAAACCATCTGATCTGGATATACTCTGTTTGCAAGGGTGCAGAAAGGCGTAGTTATGGAGGAAAGGGTTAAACAAACGTACTATGCTGAGTTTGTGTCTCTGACTACTGCAGCAGTACATTCGCCAATGTACTGCTGAATGTCTAATACCTAACCCACTGCCAGCTTCACGCAAATGTATATACGGAGTCATCAGAAACAATGGAATTCCCCGGTAGAGGGCCTCGCTTCATTGCTACAACAACAAAAAAATTGCCGACCGGCTTCACTCCATTGATTCGATCCAAACAACCGCTCTCAAACGAAATAACAAGAGTTTTGGGCGGAACAAAGTTATCCATTGATAAACATTTTGTTATAGTTGTTGTACAACACTGTAAATGAACCCGATACTTGGCGACGGTCTTATTCTGCCCTGATGCTGCAAATGTTGCCAAAGTGCTTGTGCACGTACCGACAAGCCCCCAAACATCTGCTTTTAAAAAGACAATCCACGCCCAATTCGATTCAGATTTTATGTATGCACATGCACAGTACACGTACCTGTAAATTGCAGTATAGCCGCACCTTCCAATGCCCCCTTTTTCTTTTTCTTTTTTTTAATATTATAAAACCGTCATTTTGGCGCCATCCAAATGACGTCAGAATTGCGCCATTCCCTCAATTAAGTTTAACCGTTCTCATGCTGAAAAATAGTGTCTGATTGATCTTGGATCTGCTGAAAGTTTTATTAACGTCTGATTATTTCAATACTTTTAGAAACTAATGCACTTGGAAGATCCCTTTCTATCCACAAATGTAATGAGCAGGTTATTATACACGTTGAACTAGGGTCGCAGAGTGATACAAGCCCTTACCTTACAGTATGAGGCCCCTGAGGGGAAACAAAACGACACCCACGTTAACAACGCTAATACTTAACTGCTACAAATATTAAACTTTGCAGTATAATAAAATCGTTATACAGATTATTGGCGGGGTATCTGACTTTGGATTCCCTGCTGAGGAAAATCATGTTGCCCGAGCCGTTAGGCTAACTAATAATATTTATGACAGCCATGGAATTTTATCATGATGAAAATTTCCGGTTCCTTCGCATACTTCGGATTTGCAAAGTATGGCGCCAAGGTTATAAAACTTCTGAGTGTGAGTCCCTGTTCATTTTCAAGTATCTGATTGGTCAGAGTTTGAGCTTGAACTCAAGCTGAATGTTTTATAACCACGCGGGGTGATTTTGTGGGCTTACTATTGATCAGTAAAACATCGTATGTGGTATTGGTTGAAAAAAATGAACACTAGCTTAAGTAAGGTAAACAGCACTGTTAAAATATTTAAAGAATTAAATTAACCCTTGTTCACGTCATTATTCCTACCTGTAAATAGTGAAGACCCAGATGAGACAGCTCCTGCAGGAGCCGTCTCTTCAGGGTCTGCACTATTTACAAATTGATTGTGCAACCAGTGCACTCCACAGCAGTGGTTGCACAGAGCAATATTTGTAGACAGTGAAGATATATGTAATTATACAACAGGGCATTGGTAAAGAAGGAGAAATGTATTTTAAAATTCAGCAAAAGAAAGGCTAACCCTTTACTCGACCGGGACACCGTTGGACGCCTTAACAAACACATAAGACCCAGAGCAAACTGCTCATGACGCGGGTCTGCTTTATTTGCTAATAGAATATCTTAAATCTCATATTATATAATTTGGTATAGTAAACTACTTACTTACTTTTTTGTATAAAATTGTTTTAATTGATACTCATGATGGGTGGAATATGCAATAAATATTCATCAGATATTGGGTAAAAACTATATATGACTAAACCAGAACATGGACTAATGTTTGATTTATAGTTTAATCGTATAAACAGTCAGTCTTACTTACATACAACTACCACGGACATCCATGAAGTGAATACAGTGGACCCTCGTTACAACGGAGGTGTTTGTTTCTAGACATTGTGCTGGTATAACGAGGTTGCCGTTATAACGAGTTTAAATATGAAAGGAACCATGTGGCCAGTTTTAAACTGGTACCAACAGGTGTTATTGGCATTGCACCTATTTATTCAGTGGTTGTTTCAAAGAGTTAACGGTAATTTTGTTTCAATGCATACTGCCGGTATAACGAGGGTGCCATTGTAACGAATGCCGGTATAACGAGGGTTCACTGTACAATCATAAGATAGTCAGTCTTACATACCACTACCACCGATATCCATGTAGTGAATGCAATCATGAATAATAATTAGATGAAGATTTATACTTACATATAAACACAGGAATTGTTTGCCATGATAGAAACTGTAGAATCAGATATACTCGTATAAGCATTATTCCATAAGCACACAGGGGCCATCTGATCTGGATCTTCTCTGTTTTCAAATGCAATGAAATGCTTTAATATGGAGTATAATGTTCATCTCGTTGGGCACGATGATGCAGTACTAATTCAATTTGATAAAACTATTCAAATTATTGAATTACACTCAGTTTAAATGAACATACACATCGCTTAATGCGCGCATAGCTGTCAGGTATAATCAGCAGTGGTTATGACATCTCTGCAAGTGTTATCATAATTAACAGTTCCGTTTCCTTTGCATATAGTAGAACCTGTCTTAACCCTTCGCTTTCTATTCACGTCAATATACCTACCTGTAAATAGTGAAGACCCAGATGAGACAGCTCCTGCAGGAGCTGTCTCATCAGGGTATGCACTATTTACAAGTTTATTGTGCAACCAGTGCACTCCACAGCAGTGATTGTACAGCGAAATACTTGTACACAGTGAAGATATGTGTAATTATACAACAGGGCATGGGTAAAGAAGAAGAAATGTATTTTAAAATTCAGCAAGCGAAGGGTTAAGCTACCACCTGCCTTACCTAACCATAATTAGACATCAGTTTGATGGCCACTTAAGACAGGTTCTACTGTATTTTGTTATAGAGTCACAGAACAACTATGTTTATTTATAATTCATTAAACTCAGTAAATAACATGACATTAACATATTTAAAAAAAAAAGCAATGGTCCATATCTTATTGAAACCATTAATGGTCTATGTCCTGTTGAAATGCGCTTAATGCCTGCACAGACGCTGAAATATGTCTTAACCCTTTCCCTGTTCTGAGTTTATTCCAAATCTTAATACCTACTGCATATTCATGGTAAAATAGTTATAATGAAATATGGAAGGTGTAATATTGTAGCCATTTAAGAAAGCAAAGGAACAGATCTATAAAATTCCAATAGCAAACAGAGCAGATCCTGATCAGACGGTTCCAATAGGAGCCGTCTGATCTGGGTCTACTCTGTTTGCAAATGCGTGAAAACACGTTTATATGAGGGAAGGGTTAAGCGGCCATCAAACAGGTCTAGTTATGGGTATGTAAGGCAGGTGGTAGCTTGATGAAGGTCCTGTAGGAGCTTTCTATATTACATTTGCTCTGCATTAAGCAACCACCTGTTTTAAGATTCCTATGTTCAACACATCAATGTCCGCTTAACCCATTACCTCATAGGCTATTTTTAGATACAACCTCTTTGAATTAATCTACCGAAAAGGAGCATTAATTAGACAAAAAGGAAACTTTTAGATTTAGTAGTTTGAAACCATTGTGATAAATAGAGCATTTGCTCCTATAGGAGCAAATGCTCTATTTATCACAATAGTTTCACAAAGTGACTTTTACAGAGTCGTCAAAAGTCGTCAATATGAGGGAAAGGGTTAAGACAGGTTCTACTGTATCTCCAATTCGGTAATGCTTTTTGGGAAACCAACCATTTGTAAAACAACCTGGAATCTGTTGACCCAAGTTACTCGACTTCTCATCTGGATCAAAGCTGCATGCATATACAAGCCGGGACCATATTCATTGTTAACATTTTGAGTTCGAATTTGAGAAACAGACTGAACAAACTGTAAATTTAAATATTGCTCGCCATTTGTGATTAATCTCAAATTTGCTAACGAAGCTATTTGTTAAGAATTATATATGTAAAGCAAATTTATGGATTTTTTTTAAATTTCGAACTAACAACAATATAAAAATGCAGTGTTTTGGAATCGAAGTCAAATGAAGTCTCTAAATGTTAGTGAAAAAGAGCCCTGGTCCTTAGGTTATATATCTGTTTGCTTGAGTCCGAGTTCATTCTCAAGCATAAGCTTGGTCAGTTATTTAGATAACACCCAGACCTGATGACTCCTATAGGAGCCGTCTGGTGAGTATCTGCTGTTTGTTAATGGCATAATACAAATTTGACTCTACAAGTTTTTGACCTAAAACCTATGCATTAACACGTAATTATATATTTTTTATCTAATTAATATGCGTGGTTTTATTGTTTCTTACATGAATATTCATGGAGTAAAGGGTTAAATTATTCAAGACTCAAGGCTCACCATCTATATAAATCTGCTGAAATATGGATCTGGCGTAATTTTGACTATTTACTTTTAAATTAGAGTTTATTTTGCGATAATAAATGCTGCATACATGCATTAAATAATAGATACATATGTATCAGACTGGATTAGTACACATTTTTATCCCCCCCCCTTATATAGATAGCTTTACTTGTACAGCTTTGGTATACATGTATTATATCCTAGGTTTGTATTAAGAGACTCCCTGTCATATGTGACCTTTTATACAAAGTCCTGCAAAAAGTCATATATGACAGTCCCGACTGTACGTCCAAATCGATCAAGCTTTTGAGAAACTGTTTATTTAGTGTCATGACACAAGCTTTTGAGAAACTATTGAACAAGTGTCAAACAACTTGGAGCCGAGTTATGGGGCGTCTCATCTGGATCCAAACTGTGTGAAAGTGCCACCCAGGCTGCGGTTAGTGAGACAAGGGTTAAACTAGATTAAGTGTTTTCTCACAATTTCCTAAGCCCTGATGGTTTTCACGTTACGACTTATTTTAATTTCAAGAAATTTCTTAGATAGACATTCAATATCTAATTCTATTCAGGTTGTCGTTTGACAGTTGATTAAACTGTTCTCAGAAAATTGAAGAGCCTTTTGATATTATATTATATTATATGCCTTAGAGGACAATGTAAGTGAAACTGTACTGAACTCATTCCCTCATTTCATAAGAAAGAGTGGAGAGGAAAGTATTGTATCTTCTGTACAGATGTTTAATCAAATGATTTGATTAAAATGAAATAAAGAACTTAATACCTTACATATTTAAGTGGTTGTCTTGCTGATTAAATGATACCGTCCCAACTCATATTATGTTTCTTGAAGTATGTAATTTTGTTAAACTTGCGTCATGAATTTGAAATAGTGTTCTAGCGTTTAGGAATTTATTTTTTTATTTTAAGTTCTAACATGAGATGAGATGTAAATAAAGAGTCTACTACTACTACTACTACTGCTGCTGCTGCTGCTGCTACTACTACTACTACTGCTGCTACTACTATTACTACTACTTCTACTACTACTACTGCTGCTGCTGCCGCTGCTGCTACTACTGCTGCTACTACTACTACTACTACTACTACTACAATACTACTACTGCTGCTGCTACTACTGCTACTACTGCTACTACTACTACTACTACTACTACTACTACTACTACTACTACTACTATAATTGGAGACAATTTCACGCGTAAGGTCGGTTAATCGATAGACGGCCCCTGTTTATTTATCACCTTTGCAAAAAACAGAGTACACCAAGATCAGACATCTCCTATAGGATCCGTTTGATCAGGAGCTGATGTGTTTAGTAATTAAATTATATAGATATTCACCTATACAGTTGCTGCCATGTACACAGACCGTCTTGTTCATATGCAGCTATAAAACACAAACAACCAACAGCTATATAATCTTTAGCCTGCTGAGAAAATTAATTTTACAGAAATATTCACTTACTACATTTTCAAAATTCAAGCTATAATCGATTTGTCTATCAAAATGCAACCAGGGTGTCAAACAGTTTGGATCCTGATGAGACGCCGAGTCCAAACTGTTTCCACATGTATTCACTCATCCACCCGTAGCAGGTTAAAGGTTAATATTCATACATACATTATTTCTTACATGTATAAAGTAAAATGTGACACGACGTCGACGATATATGTTAGATGAAAGTAGACCGGATAGCAAACAGTGCAGACCCTGATAAGAGGGCTCCTCTGGGAGCCCTCTGATCTGGTCTACACCGTTTGCAAATGACAGCCAGGCTCTTTCCCGCATCGAAAGGGTTATAAGCTCTTGATCAGTTTGATTTAATGACCAATTGTTCATAAATAATACGAATAGCCAAAGACCAATAACACGCCCGGAGAGACCTCTGTAGATACTATGGAAGTTAGGATACTGTCGTACTGCTACATGTCCACACTATAATGACCACAAGTGCCAGTTTCCCAATGCAAACGTTGGTAGGAAATCAGAGAATCGATAGCTGACCATGTTCGCGTGTTGAACTCTGTCTATTGGAGATTATTATACTGCAAAGTAAAATCCTCACTTCTGATTGGTTAACTAGCCGTGTACATGAGTCCATGTACCCTGTGAGCTGACAGGGTACATAGAAATTCCCCATGGCAGGCCCCACATATTATGGTCAGAAACCAAAAGACCGACTTCTCGACTCGGCTAAACAATGGCAAAATTCATAATAGACAACTATTGATACGTAAAGAAAACAATGCAGGAATGAATTAAAAAACATCATTGTTTGAAATGACCAATAAAACAGTTTTTAGAGGAGTTATTATATCGTCCAGCCATCTATAATAACACGAACGCCGATGAAATACAATACACACCACTTCGGATACCTTCGGGTAGAAATAAATGTATTGGGGTGCTTTTAGGGGAATTAGCGCGTTTAGTGATTCAACATGCCAACATGGATTTATATAAATTATCCGAACCGTAAAACTTTGCAGTATAATAAATTCGTTATACAGTTTTTTCCCAGGGTACATGACGATTTATTCCCGGCTGGTAAAATCATGTAACCCTCGCCTAACGGCTCGGGCAACATGATTTTCCTCAGCCGGGAATAAATCGTCATGTACCCTGGGAAAGAACTGTATAACTAATATTATAGCGGACAGTCGGATTATAGAGGATGTCATCTACAGCTATGGTATAACTGGTCAATGAAGGACGGTAATGCCAAACTAGCACACAGTAACCCACGCTTATAGGAACTTTTAATGAAGAACAATTGAGTTGTTGTAAAGCAGATGATTGCTTAAAGCAGGGTGGACGTCATGCAGAAAGAACACAACGGAGCTCTCTGCATAATGTCCACTCTGCATTAAGCAATTCGCTGTCTATAGCCCTATAATCACTGGGGGCCAGCTACATATTATCATCAGAAGTTTTGCTACGTAAATTTATATGGGGTTTTTAGACCAATTGTTCTCCTACGAAGCCAGTGTATATACATGTATTAGGAAATGTTTTCCTACGAAAACAAAGTTGCCTTCGTAGAAAAACAAATCTATTAAATAAAATCTATTACCTATATAAATTCTCGTAGCAAAACATTTGATAATAAAACGTAGTTGGCCCCCCAGTGATAATTAAGTGTAGAAATACCGTACATGTATACTATCTGCCTACAGTTCGTACAGATCCGGGAAGAAATATATGGTAGTACAGTAGAACATTTAAAAAGCAGCCACTTAAAATTAAAATTAAAATGGACATGTAGCAGCATAATTAACAAAGACATATAGTTACTTAATTTGCAAATTGCTTGTTAATAATTCAGAACATGTAGAAACAAAAGTGGTGTACCAATACTCTCTCGTATATGCTGCTGGCTTGCAGAATGATAGCTTTATAATCAGCGACAATGTTTCAAAAAACGTTCAATCCCATTCCGAGGAACTACGTTCAATATACTTGTATTTTCTACACAACACATCGTTGTAACTGATTCCATCATTTAGAAAAGCTAGAAGTGAATTTGTTATATGTGTAAATAACCCAATTCTTCATCTCTACTTAAACCAATCTGAGCTTGAAATTTAATACTGATAAAGTATTTTAGACAGATGGCTGTTTACGCAATGTGGAACTCATGCAGAAAGGTCGTTTGAGATATTTGTTTTATATGAATCACCCTGCATTAATCTGCCACCTGTAATAAGCACCAGCTGTGATACATGTATTTAGGTTAGAGTCCGTTCTTAGAGAGGGATTTACTGTATATACACACGCTACTGCAACTGTTATTGGTCCTTTAAATGCGAGAAACGAATTAACTACAATTTGGAAACAGTGTATACCCAGATCAGAGGGCTCACGGAGGAGCCCCCTGATCAGGGTCTGCACTGTTTGTCATTTAAAACCCTCTCACAAGTTCTACCCTTTATACTGAATGAACTTGATCTTTTAACAGTGATGGACTATTCCACTTTGAAAATGCGGCATTTCAAATGGTTAAACTCTACTATTGGAGTTTAATCAGACAACAGTATTTGTAGACGACAATTACTTGTAAAGTATGATGCTACTGAAACCCCGGTGGCTATGACACTCTTCACCGAGAAATGGATTAAAGCATCCATTCGTTGAGATTTAAGATAATTACTAAACGACACGAACCATACATTGTGTGTCTTGAAATTAGAAATCAGGAATAAAAATCCACATTTCATTTGATTGTTAAGAAAATGCTTGACGGCTGAAAATGCATTCTACACCAATTGTAAAATTCGTTTATTCTCCATTCCATATATTCTCCAGAGTGTGAAGCAGATTGGATCCTGATCAGACAACGAGAAACTCGGCGTCTCACCTGGAACAAAATTGATTGCAACTGTATGCATCAATTCATTACTCTTTGTAATGTAAATATATTTATTCATAGAAGACATTGATGCAGTTAATATGGAAAAATAGTCAAACAGGGAGAGCCACACACGAAATGACACCGCACCAAACACCATCAAACAAGAAACGTTAAAGCCACAAGACAAAACATAACAGGACGCATATCAAGACGAAACACATTAAACATTAAGCATATTAAACAACAAAATTGACCGTAGGCTGAAAGCAGGAGTACCGCCTTGGAACGGCCAGCAACCAAAATAAGCTACTGGGGGACTTAAACCTGGTTTACGGGTACCCAACCTCGTCCTTATCCCACTTTCACCAAAGTCAAAATGTAAATAAAATTCCCCCTCCAGACAACTCCACAACATGCATAACGATATCTGACAAAACCACGCCAGTCCGAACGTGTAGTAAAGAAGAATTCAGAACCTTATAGGCAGGGTGACTGCTTAACTCATTCTCTCCTAGGCTATTCTAGGCTCCTAACCTTTTTGAATTAATCTACCGAAAGGAGCATTAACTACCGAAAATGAAAGTTTTAGAATTGTGAAGTTTGAAACCATTGTGATAAATAGAGCATTTGCTCCTATAGGAGCAAATGCTCTATTTATCACAATTGTTTCACAATGTGAATTTTATAGAGGCGCAAAAATGCGTCACTAGGGAGTAATGTGTTAATGCAGGGTAAAAGGCATGCAGAAAGCTCCCAGATGAAGTGTTCGCTTAGTGTTAAGCTGTCATCCGTCTCAAAGCTCAATAGAATACTACGTTAAGTGTTTGGATTAGATATTTTATTGTACGCATGAACTAGTTTCATGGCTGTATTTTACTATTCGTTTTACACTTTCGCTGCCATGCATCTTGTCATTTATTTCTTGACCTGTTTTATTTTTCTTCATTTTTGTTTCAAAAGACATAGTGACAGTTTCAAGTTGAATAATGGTGAGACACCAAGTTACTAGATATCTCATCTGGCCCCAGACTGTTTGCTGTAAAGGTGACCACAGTATCGCGATAGGCGGTTGAAGAGATAACTCATTCCCTCCTAGACTATTTTTAGACCCAACCTCTTTGAATAAATCTTCCAAAAAGGATCAAATAGAATTGTGTAGTTTCGAAACCACTGTGACAAAAATGCTCTATTTATCACAATGGTTGCAATTAATGACTTGTACAGAGGCGTCAACATGCATCAGTAGGAGGAAATGAGTTAAAGTAATCAATCACGGTAAATCACGTCCGATACTGTAGTTCAGCTAAGAAACTGCTGATATTCATCTACTAAAGTATAGCCTGACTTCTCTCTAAATTACATTGTGCCCAGTGCAACCTAATATTTAGACACGCTGTGTAAACCCTTTCCCTGTTCTATGTTATTCAAAAGATCTGAATATTCATGAATTTTTATTCATGGACAAAATAATTATAATGAAATATAGAAGCTGGAGCAATATAGCCATTTTAGAAAGCGAAGAACATATCTACCAAATTTCATTGGCAAACAGAGCAGACTCTGATCAAACAGTTCCTATATGAGCCGTCTGTTCTGGGTCCACTCTGTTTGCAAATGCGTGACAAGAGGTTTGTATGAGGGAGACCCAACCCCGCTAAGCGTGATCTGACAACAAACAGCTGGATTCCAAGCAAGACGCCCGGTATATCGGCGTCTCATCAGGAGCCAAGCTGTTTGACCGCCCAGTTAATTGTTAATCAAACTTTTAACGAATCGGACTTTAGTGAAAATTGCGAAAGAATCATAGTTGTAGCATACATCAATTTTTACAATGGAATCATGGTACAGGAGGACAGTTCTAGTCTGGTAACACAAATTAAATTATGGTTTCTCCATTTGAGTCGAGTTTAATGAATCGCGTTACTATAAAAAGGGAAATTGATCAGGTGCGTTCGCAAATTTTCCCCGGAAGCTTCTATTGTCATCACATGATACAGACGCGTCAATGTATAATCTGGTTTGTTCTCGCTTTCTTTTTTGAGGAAGGGAACGGGAATCAGGGCGTTATCATATATAGCAGCGTGATGTACATGTATACACACTTGGAATATTATACAGGACTCTGCTGAATTGAAAAATCCAGATAGAGTGATGTTGAAAAATCCACCCGATGTACTATTCTTAACAAAAGTTTCTTCGTCAAATAGTCCCATAAGTTAAATGCTTACAGCTTGACAAGACATTAAGAAATCTATTCAAGTTGACATTTCAGATAAAAGGTTAACCCGAATGACAAGGGATCCGTTTGAAAGTACGAGAGCAAATAAATAAAGCAAGATAGGTGATTTCCGTATAGAAAGACACGCTAACGGGTGTGCGCGCGTACGTGCATGCGTGTGTGCACGTATGTGCGTGCGTGCCCCACATGTGTGCGTGTCCTGTGCGTGTGCGCGCGCATGATCTGCCATTTGTGTATATGCACATGACCTAACATACCATTATCGACCAGGGCAAGAGACTGTTTCAACTTATATTTTTTGTTACAAACTGAGGGTTTAATTCAACAGACAGACATAATGTCATTAATGGATAAACATGTCTTTTGTGGAAACACAATTTGGGCTGCTCAAACCAGAACTTAATATATATACATACATATCAGATATTTTACACCCCAAATATTTCATGATAATAAAAGCATATTGTGCAAGTTTTACAACAATTGGAACAGAACAGTAAAATCTTTCGCTAACAGACACCCGCACTTTGTCTAATTCTGTGTGTTTAAGACAGGCGGTAACTCAATACAGGACAAAAGTTGTTCAGATGGCTCCTTTAGGACCTGTCTGCAGTCCTTTTGATTTGCATTAAGCAACCACCTGCTCTTGAAGACCAAGAGTATATTAATTAAGGTCGATATGGTTTGAAACACATAACACACACCGATACGTTTTGTCAAAATGTAAAACAAAAATGTACTTTAGCATCCTATAAGTAATGACATGTACTATATTGTAATTCGTTTACTTTCGGTTAGATTAATGTAGAAAGAAAGATCAAGTATAGTCGACATGAAAATCCAACTGCGTTGAATTATCTGTAAAACACACTATTAGTAAAGAAGAATTAAGAATGGTTTAGACAGATGACTGCTTAATGCAGGGTAAACGTTATGGAGAAAGCTACAACCCTCGCTAATAGAACTAATAGCATTTAAGGCAGATGTGTGCTTAACGCAGAAAAAACGCCATACAAACGTTCCACCGAGAATTTTCTGTATGATTTTCATCCCGCATTAAGCTCTAACCTGACTCACAGACATATCTACACTGTTTTGGTTATGTGAGAAAAAGAATCTGATGCTCGTTGTCTTTTAAGATCACATGTTCCTAAACTCACCAAGAAAATGTTATTATCGCCAAGGCTCGCTTAATAACATTTTCTAAGGCTCGTTTAGGAACATGTGATCTTAAAAGACACCTCGCAACAGATCCTCTATATATCGGAATTTTAGTGAAGAAAAATTATATCTTTTTAGGCAGGTGGCAGCTTAATACAAGGTGAAAGTCAGACAGAAAGCTCCCCTAGGACTTTCAACTGCATTAAGCCGTACAGACCGGCATTGATATTAATGTACGTATATGTTCTGTTTATGGAGGTTTTACTGTACTATTGTTAATGTCCGGTTTAGAAAGGTTTTACTGTACTTATCGTTGCGTTACGATTAGCTAGATCATACTGTCTTTCATTACGTTATCTGAATGCAGTTGAAATGCTAATGTCGTCTATAGGGCCATTATTCACATGACCTACTTCTCAGATACGTTGAATCGAAAAACTTTTGCGAGAGTGACGTGCATTGTTGATAAGATATGAATCGTCAAGTGTTACCCTTCAATCAAATCAGTAGAACCTATTAATGTTTAAGCCGATACCGTGTGCTTAGTGCAAAGTGTTGTAGCTACAATGTATGGTGGAACTATCCGTGACGGCCTGTGACAACAGTTTAAATCCAGCTCAGACACCGGGACACACGGTGTCTCATCAGGATCCAACATGCTTGTGACTCCGATCGTGAGAAAAAATATAAAAACACATTGTTTATATGAGGACAAGTTTATAAATGTTTATACATGTTAAAGAATTAAGTTACAGCAGTATTGCAATGAGTCTTCGATATATATCGTCTGGAAGTGGTAGAATTTAAGCTAAATAATAGATTATTGGAAGAGTCATTTACATGACAAAGCTTATCTTCTATAGTGTCAAATGGATGAACAAATAATGTGTTCCTATTTTCAATTTTCCAGAATATTAGCGAAACTTACCATCGGAATTTCCGTATTTTGCCTTTTACAGTTCTGTCAAAATTTAATACGCTTTGTGTGTACTTCATAGATACGTCATATGACGTATTTGCAACAGGGTAGGGGCAGATCTGATCATTGTCTGCTCTGGTTACATATGAAATGATATAGTTCTGCGCCCATGCAACAATATAAAAGCATGCAAAAACAGATATTCAGTCATTATTTGTTATACATTACCCCCCCCCCCAAAAAAAAAAAAACAAAAAAAAAAACCAACACAACAAAAAACAAACTAAAAAGAAACAAAAACATACATAGTTATTCTTTTAAAAAGTATCACGGCTCATTAAAAAATGTAATCCCTGACAAACATCATCGAATTTGATCTGTGTTTTATTTTAATATTCTAATACCAGGCCAAGAACGGGTAATATCAAATATCCACCATATCCCCAATATGAAATTGAAAAATGGAAAACTGAACTAAACTATTGACTGCATCCGAGACCAAACCTAACTTATCATTAAGAAAAATTCTCATGCTTTTGATTGCTCAAATCTGACCAATCAAAAACTTGAGAACGAACTCAGACTCAAGTAAAATATTTATAAGCATGGACCCAGTTAGCCGTATTGTCACAATGTCATTATGAACAAATAGATGTTTGACCTTGGCATAACCTTGGCATAATTTGTAGAATCACATCTATATTATTTCATACGCAAATAGAGCAATCCAGGTCTATGTTATTTATAAAAGCCATAAAAGCGTCTCTTTGGGGTAAATTTCAAATGCAGGTCATATTAGATTAATGCGTACTGACAAGGAACTAATATTTTTCATGATCGAAAAAGGATAATTATAATTCATGATAAAAATCGTAAAATTTGACCGAGATCGACATTGACAGCCGAGTTATTGACAAAATGGCTTTTCATTTCAATAATGAGTCAGGTTCAATTTTCTTAAATGATCAGGGAATAAAACATCATAGTATTCAAAGTGATCAATTCAGATGAATCCATGCAATGCTATTTAATTAAAATACACACACACTTCGCTTTGAAATGCAGTTTGGAAATGCATTTTGTTTTTCAATAGAATATCAACCTTTATGATCCATCTACATTTACATTGTATATAGACAAGATAAATGTTGACGAATGTTGCTTGCATTGACGTAATTCATTATTAGTACATGTGTCTTGAAATAAAGTTAGCTTTCGAAGTCGTTCAACTTAACCCTCTATGTAATAAATATATATGTAAACAAGATGTGTTTGTAAAACACTATGCCCCCGATTGACCTCTGTCCTTGATGTACAACCCTAACCTCCATAATTTGCACACTGATCTCGGGGGGGGGGGGGGGGTGTTAATAATTTCCCATGAATATTAAATCGAATAATGTTTAAAATGGTATATTAACACAGACAAGTTTTGCCAAAGCAGAAACTGTAGAAGCAGGTCAATATTATTCCATAAGCAAACAGGACAGACCCTGATCAGACGCCTCCTGATATAGAATCCGTCTGATCTGGGACTACTCTGCAAAAAGCGTATAAATGCGTAATAATGGAATCTGACAGGGTTAACACTGTTTGCATATCCATGAAAAAAACGTTTGAGGAGGAAATGGTTAATGACAAATAGAGTAAAGGTTGCATCCGTTATTCGTCAAATTAAATTATATGAAATTTTGTTTCAATTGAGAAAAAGTGCAAAATTCAATATTCTGACTCTAACAGGAGGAGAGGAATTTCAATTTGTGGATGACAGTCGAAATTGTATTTTACTGTAGGGAAGTTTGACAACAATTTAAAGGCAGTTTACTTTATCACCTTATGAATAAAAAGTGAATGTTTTCTCCAGAAACTGATTCAGGTACAGTGGAGTCTTGCTAATACTTCCAATCAAAAGAAGTATAATTCTGGATTTTTAGAACTGGTGGTAGCTTGATACAGGTCAAATGTCATTCAGAAAGCTCCTGTAGGAAAATCCTTCATTACTGTTGCCCATGCATTCAGCTACCGCCTACTTTTACAGACTGCTATATTAATTAAAGTATGGGGGCGAGATTTAACTGCATTATATATATATATGTCTCGTATTAGACGGTACAGCTATGGGCAATATATGTGGTATATAAGACGGTACAGCTATAGGCAATATATGTGGTATATTAGACGGTACAGCTATAGGCAATATATGTGGTATATTAGACCGTACAGTTATAGGCAATATATGCGGTACAATATGTGTTTAGTCAGTATTTATGTTTAAACAGCTTTGTCTTTGCAAATAACAATCGGATTTGTATTTGCAAATAGCAATTAGATATTGACCTATCCCGATTTTTATGGTAGCTTACTAACAGTTTTGAAAGTAACTCAACCAAGAAAAGTGATACCAGGGACTCTATTTTAGGAATTAGAACCATTATTCTATCTTACTTAAACAATAAATCGTATCTTGATCAGCAGTATGCACTGTTCACATTCGCAGAGTATGACTGGGTAGGGAAACTATGGGAAGTTGAACATTTACTCAGATATTCATGTAAGAAATAATGACATCATGAATATTGATTAACTGGATTTTATAATGACATTATGGACAAGGGACATTATTATTATTATTATTATCATTATTATTATCATTATTATACCACATTTATATAGTGCTTTATATCAGCTTGACATTAACTGTAAAATAAATCTATTTATAATAAGCAAACAGAGCTAGCCTAAATAATTAATATTAATGCTGTTATTATTTCTAACATAAATATTCTCTGAATAAAGACTTTATCCATATCCATGAAACGCAGAGCTACAGTTCGCTACAATTCCTAAACAGTTGTGGAGCAAATGTACAATACGTTATAGTTAACCTACACCCCGCTGTCAAAACCCATTTACTCAAGACTAGACCGGGCGGGAGTTTGACTTCTTCCGATTCGATCGAGTTTTCGTGAAGCTAATGAGCAAGTGTGAAACACTTTGGATTCTGATGAAACACCAGGTTGTTACCAGACAGGTTGCTCATTGCGAGATAATGGTTAACCAGGTTGCTACCAGTCAGGTTGCTCATTGCGAGATAATGGTTAACCAGGTTGCTACCAGTCAGGTTGCTCATTGCGAGATAATGGTTAACCAGGTTGCTACCAGTCAGGTTGCTCATTGCGAGATAATGGTTAACCAGGTTGCTACCAGTCAGGTTGCTCATTGCGAGATAATGGTTAACCAGGTTGCTACCAGTCAGGTTGCTCATTGCGAGATAATGGTTAACCAGGTTGCTACCAGTCAGGTTGCTCATTGCGAGATAATGGTTAACGAGGTTGCTACCAGTCAGGTTGCTCATTGCGAGATAATGGTTAACCAGGTTGCTACCAGTCAGGTTGCTCATTGCGAGATAATGGTTAACCAGGTTGCTACCAGTCAGGTTGCTCATTGCGAGATAATGGTTAACCAGGTTGCTACCAGACAGGTTGCTCATTGCGAGATAATGGTTAACCCTTGACTCTGTGAGTATTCATGTAAGAAACAATTACATTAACGACATGTATGGTTTACTAATACTCGTACTTTCCATCCCATAAGTACATATAAATTATTACATGGAATTGATACAGCATCTGAAGAGGAGAACACATCTTTGTTTTTAGAGGTGCAAGCATATATTAAAAGCACTCGCCGTTTTCAACAACTGTCCAATAAATTAATAAATTTGCATGATTTATTTAACTTACTTAAGATTGGGGAGGGGATGTTCCGAATTGAGCACTGGGCTTGAGGGAGTGGTGGGTGTGGGGTCCAGGTATGTAGTCAGTTTGAGTTGGGCATAACCGATGTCTTCTTTCTACTCCTGTCTTTTTTCCCTTCTATCTGTCGATGACAAGAATCCGCCGGTTGGTTTAATCTGATATTACCATGAGATCTAGGGACGGGCCGATTTGTAATATTGGTAAAACTTTTGGTCTAACCCTTTTGTATTGTCATCTATATTATTACATACATTAAGTAAGCTCTACATGATTTAATTATATATTGTCTTCATGAATGTTTGTATATTGTTGACAATTTTCAATAAAATAGTATTAAACTAACTACATCATGAAAATAAGTAGATTATTTGTTATAACAGCACATGTATATTGTATAATAAGCAAACAGAGCTAGCCTAAATAATTAATATTAATGCTGTCATTATTTCTAACATAAATATTCTCGGAATAAGGAATGTATCCATGTCCATGAAACGCAATGCTACAGTTCGCTACAGTTCACTACAGTTCCTAAAACAGTTGTGGAGCAAATGTACAATACTTTATTGTTAACATGTACCCCGCTGCCAAAACCCATTTACTCAAAACTAGACCGGGCGGGAGTTTGACTTCTTCCGATTCGATCGAGCTTTCGTGAAGCTAATGAGCAAGTGTGAAACACTTTGGATTCTGATGAAACACCAGGTTGCTACCAGACAGGTTGCTCATTGCGAGATAATGGTTAACCCTTGACTCTGTGAGTATTCATGTAAGAAACAATTACATTAACGACATGTATTGTTTACTAATACTCGTACTTTCCATCCCATAAGTACATATAAATTATTACATGGAATTGATACAGCATCTGAAGAGGAGAACACATCTTTGTTTTTAGAGGTGCAAGCATATATTAAAAGCACTCGCCGTTTTCAACAACTGTCCAATAAATAAATCAGTTTGCATGATTTATTTAACTTACTTAAGATTGGGGGAGCGGAAGTTCCGAATTGAGCACTGGGCTTGAGGGAGTGGTGGGTGTGAGGTCCAGGTATGTAGTCAGTTTGAGTTGGACATAACCGATGTCTTCTTTCTACTCCTGTCTTTTTTCCCTTCTATCTGTCGATGACAAGAATCCGCCGGTTGGTTTAATCTGATATTACCATGAGATCTAGGGACGGGCCGATTTGTAATGTGGTAAAACTTGTGGTCTAACCCTTTTATATTGTCATCTGTATTATTACATACATTAAGTAATATCTACATGATTTAATTATATATATTGTCTTCATGAATGTTTGTATATTGTTGACAATTTTCAATAAAATATTACTAAACTAACTACATCATGAAAATAAGTAGATTATGTGTTATAACAGCACAGGGACACAGAAATGATTGGCCACGGCAGAAACTGTAGAATCATTTCGATATTATATCATAAGCAAACAGAGCAGACCGTGATCCTACAAGAGCCGTCTGATATGGGTCTACTCTATTTGCAAAGGCATAGAATTTATGGAGTATAGGGTTAATTAATATATATCCAAGAAACTCAATGACGCTCTTGCGGAAAAAGACTGTATAACAGTTTATTCTAAATCATTGTTTCGCAGCATGGATACATGGTTTTACCTTTTCACATTACCAATTCGATTAAGTTTGAATTCCTAGGTTTTATTAGGGGGACAATATTGCGTGCCTGTGGCAATCTTAATCTCAGAACCAAAAACCACCCTTTCATTCAAAACAATTCAATTAAAATTGCAAGTTAATTGTTGAAACACAAAACATGGCTATTTGTATTTACCATTTCCCCGCTGTGTAGAAATAATATATGAACAACTTTGGATCTGTGTTATCAAGGAACTATTGACCGAGTGTCAACAAACAGTTTGGATCCTGATGAGACGCCGAGTACTGATCTGGATCCAAGTTGTTTGCGAGTCAGGTCAAGATTTGCGGGATGCAGATTGATAAACACAAGAAAAGCATTAACGCAAGTGTCAATGTTATCGGACCGAAGGGGACTTGAATGAAGGAAAATGTTGTAAACTGATATGTATTTCAAATAAGTACGAAATACATGGAAAATGAACATTTTATATAAATTCAGCAAAAGATAAACAATAAAGTGTAAGTTCAGCAACACTTAAAACTATAAATTTATATAATGTGTAGTAGAAATGTTTCATAGGAACTTTGGAATTGGTTATACGGTGTGTTGTTGGATGGGTTTTAAAGGAAGAAGCAGAAGCATAAAACAAGATTTCATCATTATCTATAAATTGTACAACCTTAAGATGTAGAGCGATTCAGATCTGTTATTTGACCCTTTAACACGAGAAGATGCAATCTGAGTTACAATACACAAAATAATAGTATAACAATTGGGTGTAATTTAACCGATTTCCCTTTTCAGAACATTGTATTTATTCCAATTTTTCTTGACCTCATGAATATTCGTGGACAGAATCTTCAAACTAAACCATAGACTATGCAACTTTTCAACCGAGTCGAAACTACAAATCAATATCTATTACATGCGTTCAGTAAACAGAGCAGACCCTGATCTGGTAGCTCCTACAGGAGCATACTGAACTGGGTGTATTTTGTTTGCCAATGTCTGAAAAGGCGTGTGAGGGAAATAATTAATATACATAATATATGGATTGCAAAACGTAAATGTGTAAAGGTGTAAAAAATGAAAAAAAAAGTTCACTGGATTTCCAAGTAAATAAAAGTTTAATGTCCAATTTAAAGACACGAAGGAGTAAACTGTTTAGTTGCTTATGTAAAACATGTGTTATCTGAAGCTTTACAACAAAACATGGCATAACATGAGGAACTGTGGATACTGAGCTATGGATGTTCATGTGCAAACAGAGCATGGCATAACATGAGGAACTGTGGATACTGAGCTATGGATGTTCATATGCAAACAGAGCAATTCGTAATCAGAAAGGTCCTGAAGGAGCTGTCTGATCTGGTTTTTCTCTGTGTACAAATGCGGTAAAATAAAATATCATATAGTGCGAAAAATGGTTACAAAATGTGTGATGACTTTCAGAGGATGAAAAAGAATTAATAAACATTGTTCTGAATTCTTTAATCAAATTTAAATTTGATTTAGGTGCTGAAAATTGCAGGTTTAAGATTTTATAATACAGCATGAAACAATTATAGCAAGATATTAAAATGTATGTCTGATATTATTTTCTATTTCATAAGCAAACAGAGCAGACCCTGATCAGACTGATCATACAGGATTATCGTATCTAGATCTAATTCGTTTGCCAAGGTCTGGACTTCATTAAAATATTTTTTTGTTTCTTATAAAATCTGCATAAAATGCCTTTTATCAACTGTCATCAATTGCTGATTTTTTTTCCAATGGTGACCGAAACGACCAAGGCAAAAAACGACCATGGCTGAAAGCGATTTGGTCCAAAACGACACGGGACCCTTGCATTTGCTTAGAGCCTGGTTAAAGCTGGGAGCGTCTGGTTGAACGAGACTACATCACTGTCATTCCGCAGATAATTATATTCTTTGATAATTCTTACGGAAAAATGAGTATATCTCTCAGAATTATGATAACTTCCAGCATTATTTACATACACACTATTCACTTGAAACATTTAGAATACCGGCTTACATATTGCCAAAATAGGCACGCAGAAACGCATGCACAATGTTCAAACCCGTACAAGAGACGAGTCGTCTCCTGCCGGCTCGCCAAAAACGTTCTCAGGTTTATCAATGGTTTCTCCCGTTACAAGTTTTCATTTCGTTTTGTCATTCACTGGTGCAAACACTGACCAAATTGAAAATTTGCAAATTTCATCTCTGTATTTGCTCGAAACTTTAATTAAACTATGTTATCGACCTATGACATGAAGATAGTTTCAAATATTCTTGCTTTTGAGAAAACGAGAACTTTCTAGTCTGCAAAATGTTTCATTTACCTCATAAATCGATTTCACTGTCGTCATTTGAAAGTTGCCGCCAGTCCCTTGGATGCAGGAGACTAATGAAATGGCATTTGCAAACAGTGTAGACTCTGATCAGAGGGCTCATAGAGAAGCCTTCTTTTAAGGATCTTCACTGCTTGTCATTGAAAATTCTTGAATAAATATATTCCCTTCATATTGAATGGACTGACCACTGGTGGGTTATTCCATTTTGAATAATCAGTGTGCAAAGGGCGAATATGTACTTCCTTTCACGAACAGTTCAGATCTAGCTTAAATGTCGAGTATACACTAAGGCTATCTTCAGACAAGTTACTTATCTAGACTGCTCACTTCGGTAGAAGCTAATTGTTTAGCATGACGTTTGGCCACAGAAAGGTTAGGCAATGACAGAATCAGCTCCATAATATTGTTCGTATGCAAACAGAGCAGATTCTGGTCAGACGGCTCCTGTGGTTTGCAAAGGCATCAACTCTTTCGCTGCCAAATGTTGTCGTCTGTAAAATATGTCGTCTGCTACAATTTTCGTATTTATCGGTGTTCATGTTTCTTTAAAAATACAATCACGGTAACAAACAGTTTGGATCCTGATGAGACGCCGAGTTACTCGGCGTCCCATCAGGATCCAAACTGTTTGCAAAGGTAATCACAGATACGACATCGGCAGCTAAAGAGTCAAAGACCGTGCCCCTAGGGTAATATATGCTACGTGTAATAATAATGGATAGTTTGTAGTTTCACATTCAGCCTTGTTGACCCTTTCCCTAATCGAGACATATTTGCCAACAAAGTAAACCCAGATCAAAAGACTCCTGTGGGAGCCATCTGATCGGGGTTTTCTCTACTTGCTGATTTAAATTTATAGTTCCTACCACTGCCGAAAACCCCCTGTGATCGTATACAATTCTAATAATACAGCTAATAAATATTCATGACATTATTATTTCTTACATCAATATTCATGAGGTAAACGGTTAATGGGAGTGATTATTCATGTGTCCTGGTCCATGTTCAAGCTTTTGATTGGTCAGATTTGAATTCTCAAGCTTTCGATTGGTCAGATTTGAGCCAAAGGCTCAAATCTGACCAATCAAAATTTTGAGAACGAAGTCAGACTAAACTAAATGTTTTATAAGCATGGACCCTCTAAATGAACATTCCGATGTTCTTCGACATATATCTATTTCATACATGCTGTACTCCTTGCGTACAACTATGAGACTTTTGAACATCGAACTCCCACCCCTATCAGTGCCACCAGAAAATGAAAAAAAATGCTTCTATACTTGCAGATACTGTAATCACCTACTGTATTCGGACAAACTTATGCAAATAGTGCAGACCTAGATCAAACTACTCATTCAGGGAGAATCAGGAGCATTTTGATCAGGGTCTACACTGCTACCCTTGCTATAATGTCAGTTTGATTTAAAGTTATCAAAAGGTGGTAAAATGGCTATTTCAGATTTATAAATCCATGGAGATGGGATTGGGTGTCCGAATACTTAAGGTAAACAACCCACTACTGACGCCTTATTGCGCCTCTGTAAAATACACTTTTTGAAACCATTGTGATAAATAGAGCATTTGCTCCTATGGAGCAAATGCTCTATTTATCACAATGGTTTCAAAACCACACAATTCTAAAATTCCTCTTTTCAATAGTTAATGCTCCTTTTCGGTAGATTTATTGAAAAAGGCTGAGTCCAAAAATAGTCTAGGAAGGAATGAGTTAAGGTATGTGTGAGAAATCAGACTGGCTCTCCGAATACTTAGGTTAAATCATGTTTGTGTTACAATCGTATTCTATTTACATATGCTTGGTAAATCATTTTAATACATGGACGAAACATTACAGATTTCGTTACTTTAGCGCATCAATAACGAAACATTTACAGATTTCGTTACATTAGTGCATCAATAACGAAACATTACACATTTCGTTACTTAAGTGCATCAATAACATTGTATCAATATTGAAATTGAAACTGAATCAATATCATTAGTTACATTTCAAATATGAATGCTAAACCTACCTTATCATATTAGCGTAAGATCCCATTTTTATTATACGAACTTACAAATACAGTAAAACTTCGATTATTCGAACACTAAAATACGTATTAGTATCGATCTTTAAGACAGGTGGCAGCTTAATGCATGGTGAAAGTCATGCAGAAAGCTCCTCTAGGAGCTTTCTGCATGACTTTCACCATGTATTAGGCAGCCACCTGCCTAAAAGGGTCTAAATTCTTCTATACCGAAAATTCGAATAATCGAGGTTTTACTGTACATAGTACTGAAGATGCAGTGGTTGACTCTTGGAACTGGAACTCATTTCCACATTTAAAGGCACAAATCGTTCAAAATTTAACACACTCTATAAATTCTGTTGACAATTACGAGAAATTTCCCAAGAACTATGGAATATTAATCTAATTTTCCTTCAGTTTCCGCTGTTGTGCCTGAAGGTGTTCAGATATATACAATTCATTGACATATTAACTCTTTCACTGACAATGTAGCATCTTTGATAACCTAGGCAAACAGTTCAGATCCAGATGAGACGCCGAGTAGCTCGGCGTCTCATCAGGATCCAAATTGTTTGGTACTGTGACTGATTTTTCAATTAAAAATGAAGAAATACAAAAATAAAAATGAAAATTGTATCAGACGACACAGTTTGCAGACAGAGTTTGCAGACGACATTTGGCAGCGAAACCCTTTCAGTGCAGGAAACGAGTCACGAATGTCCTTTGCAAATAGTGTAGATCCAGATGACAGGGCTCACGGATATTTACTGTAAGCTTGACCTGTTCGAACTTTCGAATAATCAATTTGAAAATTAAGTGTTGAACGTGTTATATTATGTTTTATAGACAGTTCTAAAATTTCAGATACATCGTGACAAGTTGTTGATGTAATTGCATATACGAGCTCGTACAATATGTTTTAACGACGAAATGATATAGAGTTTGTAAATAGCCCTACAGCTAACGTTGTACTGCATTTATAACTAAGATTTATTACTTATCCCGCTAACAGTGACATAGCTTGTATCGAGATGAAACGCCGAGTAACTCGGCGTCAAAGTAGTAGGACTCGGCGTCACAGTAGGACTCGGCACCACAGAAGTAGGACTCGGCATCACAGTAGTAGGACTCGGCGTCATAGTAGTAGGACTCGGCATCACAGTAGTAGGGCTCGGCGTCACAGTAGTGGGACTCGGCGTCATAGTAGTAGGACTAAGCGTCACAGTAGTATGACTCGGCGTCACAGTAGTAGGACTAAGCGTCACAGTAGTAGGACTCGGCATCACAGTAGTAGGAATCGGCGTCACAGTAGTAGGACTCGGCGTCATAGTAGTAGGACTCAGCGTCACAGTAGAAGGACTCGGCGTCATAGTAGTAGGACTCGGCGTCACAGTAGTAGGACTCGGCGTCACAGTAGTAGGACTCGGCGTCACAGTAGTAGGACATGCTTTCTGACACTCGGACAATAGTTTCTTAAAAGATTGGATGAATTTGAGGTAAGTACAACTTGCAACAAATCGGAGATTTAGCGGAACAGTTTTTTTTCTCATTAGGTTAATGTTTGATATAATCAGCGAATACTTCATTTGGTACATATGCCTCTGGTACATGACACTACAGTACAGTCTCGCTAATACGACCACTCAACAGAAGTATAATTCTGGTTTTGTAAAACAGGTGATAGCTTAATGCAGGACAAAGGTTATACAGAAAGCAACTGCTTTTACAGACTCGCATATTAATAAAATATATAATTATATTAGCGGTGTATTCTATTCATATTTTCGCCAATTGTAGTAACAAAACACCTTCAGAATCGGGAGTGTCGTGACTTGAAAATAAGTACCAAAGCGCAAGGTAAGAAATTAGTTGTTTGGGTCGTAAAAGGATACATTTTACTACCCAGGACGTCCGCTATACTCCGGAATCTGTCGTAAATATCTAGTATTTTGTACAGGACATGCTCGGTGTAATTCTAGGTATAGTCGTCTACAGTGGAAATTTTACACTTTCGACTTATCCATGTCAGCAACTGATGTGAAAACCCCACATAACACTCAAAGTGTTGCTTCGAAATAGGAAATTTGCCGAACATATCCGTCATTTCAATAATGAGTCAAGTTCATTTGGCAGTATGGTTGGAGCGGTTGTGCGTTTTTGTAACACATCTGTCTAGCTTCTATTATCTACTTTTACCATTATTTATCCTGTGACGTTTTTAAACTGTAAATAATTATATAAACATCGTTTTCGTACTTTCAGGAGAGTATGCTGCTGAATACTTTTGGCAGTGTTTCCATATTAAGATCGTACATTTAACCCTTTCTCACCTCATCTCCCATCTATCCTCATTGTGTCACTCACTGGCACATAAGACACTGATACGCCTCCTACACGGGTCTCTGTATTTAGCCGTGGTTCTAGCAGCTGAGAACTCTTTACGTTATGAGTATTCATGTAAGAAATAGTGTATGTACATGGATATTTGGCCACGAAGGAAACTGTAGAACCATATCTGTATGATATTATAAGCAAATCGAATAGACCGTGATAAGAAGGCTCATCATGTCTGATCTGGGTCCAAGCTTATAAAACTTTTAGTTGAGTCTGAGTTCGTTCTCAAGTTTTTGATTGGTCAGATTTGAGCCTTTGGCTCAAAAGCTTGATAACTCAAATCTGACCAATGAAAGCTTGAGAACGAACTCAGACCCAATTAAAAAGCTTTATAAGCATGGACCCAGGATCTACTATCTTTGCAAAGCCGTCAACAGGCGCATCTATATATTAAAGGGTGTGTACTATACTTGGTATAAAAGGTGAAATTCAGAGAGAAACATAGGTCTTCAACCTTTAATGTGCAGGAACCGAGTAAATACGACGTTTGTTAAAAATGCAGACCCAAACCAAAGAGCTCCTGTGGGAACCCCTTTGATAGGGCAGGGGTGTTTGTCATAAAAAGGGTTTTCAGTGATACCTTTTTATACAATGTTTTCTAATTAATATTCAGAGAGGGAGTGGCCAGCTTTAATTATTTAGCATATTAAAGATTAAGAAAAGCAATGAGAAAGCTATTATTAAGACTATGGACATTTTCAAAATATTTACAAATGTATAAATGATGTGGAACCCCGATGGAGTAACAGTCCGTCTGTGCTGCAGATAAATATGCGTACTCAAATACTAAAATCGTAATTTCTTCACCAAATCCTATGCTGTGATAACTCTTTGAAATTGTCTCTTCGGGACGATTCTGAAGAATATTCACAACATACAGTTTGGTGGAGAAATAACGAAGTTGCTCTTGAAAATATTTTTATTTACGCATCTTATCTGGACCTCAGATCTGTAGATGCACTAACGAATGTCATGTTAAACCAGTCAATAAATGCATTTGTAGATAAGCTGTATGAGAAGAAAGTTGATTATTAAATTAGTGTTAATCAACTCGATAGGAATCTTAATGGAACTTGATTTAAATATTACACTGGAACGTTTTCTCTACTGGGAAGATTCCCAGCGCACACTAGAGGTATAATACATTGCATGCAATAGTGTTCGCCTTCATCAGCGTCCGAACGTTTAGGTAGGAAGTCTTCTTTTTATAATGTTACATAAAGCGGCCCATGCACTGTTAACCCATTCCCTCATAGGCTATTTTAGAACCAACCTCTTTGAATAAATTACTGAAAACAAGCATCTACTAGAAAAAGGCATATTTTAGAATTGTGTAGGTTTGAGACCGTTGAGATAAATATAGCAGTTGCTCCTATGGAACAAATACGCTGTTTATCACAACACTTAAAAAAAGACTTTTACAGTGGCGTCAATGGCGTCAATATCTGCCAAATATCTGCAAAATTGTCGACTGCTACAATTTTCGTTTGTTTAATGTCCTCCCCTCCACAGTCACAAACAGTCCTGATGAGAAGCCGAGATACTCGGTGTCTCATCTGGGTCCAAATTTGTTTGCATTGGTAAACACAGATACCACATTAGCAGTGAAACAGTTGAAGCTAGTGTCAATGATATTAAAGCTCATACAAGAGCCGTCTAATCTGGGTATACTCTGTTTGCAAGTTCGTGTAAATGCGTTTCCATCAGATGGAGGGTTGTATACTTCATTTCCATGCTGACAGTTCACACTGTGTTCAATTGTATCTTATCACTTACATAGTAAGCTAGCATTCAAATCACGAACTTTGTCAACTTAATGCAGAAGCATGATTATAAAGCAAGCCATGCACAAGATTATTTGTTTTGAACCTCTTAAGATACAGGGTCATGCTTGTACAGGTGCATTCTAAAAGCAGTCAACATAAATTGAACAAAACCCCTTTTATATGTGTACCTTCGAACTGAAGTTAAAAATAAACTTGGAATTTGGGGTAAATATGTTTGACGGGATGCTGGTATAAGCAACTTTCCCAGCAGACGTCGCCATCAATCGGAATGTGAAATTAAATTAATCTTTCAAAGTTGTGATCCAGGAAAGCTGAAATTGACTATTATCCGCTGTGAAAAACAATGTGCGTTCCAATTTGAATCTCGTGCACAATTTTGTCTACGTTCGATTCGACCAAGCTTTTTAAAAACAATTGACCGATTGTAAAACAGATTGGATGCTGGTGACACATCGAACTACTCGTGGTTTAATCTGGATCAGAGATGTTTGCCAGGCAAAGTCAGGTCGCGGATAGCGGGATAATGATTAAAGTATCCTAAGACTTGCTGCAGGCAAATACGTTGATTAGAAAGTATATTTTGAAGCATAGGCGAACTTAATGCTACGTCTTTATTTAGACAGCATTGATTATTTCCTTTCCTTGACAAAATTTACCATATTTATCCTGAGTCTTCGGACAGACAAATTTAAGCAAATAGTGAAGACCTACATTAAACTGCTCGTGAAGGAGCAGTTTTATCAGTGCCTTCAAACCTTGCTACTATTTCAGTCTAATTTGAAGTTATCAGCATAGTGGCAAATTAATTGATTCAGCTTCACAAACTGGTGTAGAGGAGAGATTGGGTGCCCGTGTACTTATAGTAACTACAGTATACTGATGGCGTGCAAAATTATCGTTCATGTATGCACAGGCACGGACTTCTGACATGATTTCAAATAGAAGGCGTGATATATAGCAATAGAATCCCCCTTTACACCATGTATCATTCATCAAAGCCATCAACGTCTTCAGAATCTTGAAGAAACCTCCATGTATATATTCGATCCTATGGGTCTTTTTCAAAGAACAAAATAGACAGGACTATTTGACATTTTTACGCATGTAAAACATATGCCAGTGGGTTTACATGCGAAAAACTGTTGACAATTGCAGAGCAACAGATATAGATGCGTACTTAAATACAGTAAAACCCCGCTAATGCGACCACCAAAACGGGGCATAATTCTGGGCGGCAGAGGCAGGTGGTAGGTGGTAATAAACAGCCACTGATGTCGTCTAAAGCAGGTGGTAGCTTAATGCAGGACGATATTTATGCAGAAAGCTCCTATAGGACATCCTATATGAGCTTTCTGCATAACTATCGTCCTGCATTAAGCTACCACCTGCTTTAGACGACATCATTGGCTGTTTATTAAGTGGTCGCATTAGCGCGGCTTCACTGTACTAATATTGCCATTTCTCCACCAAACCCTATATTGTGAACACTCTTTCGAGAAGAATCTAAAGAAATGTCACAACATAGTGTTCGGTGAAGAAATAAAGGAGTTATTCTTGAAAAATGTTTTAATTTAAGAATTTTTATCTTGACCTCTGGTATTCTTGTCTATTGTGACACAACTGGCAAAGTTGAAATGTATGGTTTTACGTACTTACATACGTAGAGTATTCTCTTCTATTTTGTTCTTTGAAAAGGTCCAGTAGGGTCGACATGTTGGTTTTATCACTTTCCCTTTATGGAACATTCCATTTATACTTTGATTCAGAGAAACTTCTACGAACATAACCATCCCGTGTGCTTACTAGTTAGGTACATGTAAATAGTCTTACCCTAACATGGATTGTATATTTCTAAACAGAAATTTCAAGTTTATGTTTAGTTTGACAAGTTTATTTCAAAATCATGGCCACTACGGGCATAATAGATACATAAACAAATTAACAGAGAAAAAAGAAAAAAACATGATATACACAGTAGTAAACATAATATATTCAAATGATTGTTGTATTATTTCCAATATATTAGTAATAGAATGATTGACCCTTTATTCAATAAATACGCCTTTGCAAACAGGATAGACTCAGATCAGTCGGTCCCTGTAGGTGCCGCCTAATCAGGGTCTACTCTGTTTGCTTATGATATAATATAGATACAATTCTACAGTTTTACAGTTTCTGCCATTGCTAAACATTCCTGTGACCATGTGTAATTAATCTATTGAATATTCATGATGTCATTATTTCTTACGTGAATATTCATATAGTAAAGGGTTAAACACTTAAAAGTTATGGGAGCATTTCCCCATATATGCCTAGTGTCCCTAAAATGGACACAGTCAAAAAAGAATAGACCCAGGTCAGAAGGTTCTCAGATCAGGGTCGGCAGTTTGTTTCACAACTTATTTTCTAAAAAGGCACATCGGAGTTCTTGCAGAAACACCCATAGAAATGATCATTACAATAGTTAACAATATAGACTTAGGGAAGAGCAATTAAAACTATGATTAAATTAAGTTAAAAAATGTCTTTTTTTATCGTAAACACCATCCTTAGACACGTCTCAGTTCATACAGTAAATGTACAAACATGTATACCATCTATCACAATTGTAAACGAATTCGAGATTTTCAAAATCTTCTCAAATGAACCGATACATATCAATAAGAAAAACAAATGTGCGAATCTGTTCGATGTCATTAGTTCTATACGTAAGACTAAGTCTGTTATTTTATAAGCAAATGTGGTGTAGTATACGGCGACAAAATTTAATAAGCAGTCGTGTGCGTGTACAATTCAAGACGAATCAATATTGTAATTACAGAACAATATTCAAAATAACCAGTGGTGCTGTAATGCTTCTCTATAACGACTACTCAAAGAGGGCTAATTATCAGTGGTACAGTAATGCTTCTCTATAACGACTACTCAAAGAGAGCTAATTCACAGTGGTGCTGTAATGTTTCTCTATAACGACTACTCAAAGAGGGATAATTCACAGTGGTGCAGTCATGCTTCTCTATAACGACTACTCAAAGAGGGATAATTCACAGTGGTACAGTAATGCTTCTCTATAACGACTACTCAAAGAGAGCTAATTCACAGTGGTGCTGTAATGTTTCTCTATAACGACTACTCAAAGAGGGATAATTCACAGTAGTACAGTCATGCTTCTCTATAACAACTACTCAAAGAGGGATAATTCACCGTGGTGCAGTAATGCTTCTCTATAACAACTACTCAAAGAGGGATAATTCACAGTGGTGCAGTAATGCTTCTCTATAACGACTACTCAAAGAGGGATAATTCACAGTGGTGCAGTAATGCTTCTCTATAACAACTACTCAAAGAGGGATAATTCACAGTGGTGCTGTAATGTTTCTCTATAAGGACTACTCAAAGAGGGATAATTCACAGTGGTGCAGTAATGCTTCTCTATAACGACTATTCAACGAGGGCTAATTCACAGTGGTGCAGTAATGCTTCTCTATAACGACTACTCAAAGAGGGATAATTCACAGTGGTGCAGTAATGTTTCTCTATAACGACTACTCAACGAGGGATAATTCACAGTGGTGCAGTAATGCTTCTCTATAACGACTATTCAACGAGGGCTAATTCACAGTGGTGCAGTAATGTTTCTCTATAACGACTACTCAAAGAGGGATAATTCACAGTGGTGCAGTAATGTTTCTCTATAACAACTACTCAACGAGGGATAATTCACAGTGTTGCAGTAATGCTTCTCTATAACAACTACTCAAAGAGGGATAATTCACAGTGGTGCAGTAATGCTTCTCTATAACAACTACTCAAAGAGGGATAATTCACAGTGGTGCAGTAATGCTTCTCTATAACGACTACTCAAAGAGAGCTAATTCACAGTGGTGCAGTAATGCTTCTCTATATCGACTATTCAAAGAGGGCTAATTCACCGTGGTGCAGTAATGTTTCTCTATAACGACTACTCAAAGAGGGATAATTCACAGTGGTGCAGTAATGCTTCTCTATAACGACTACTCAAAGAGAGCTAATTCACAGAGCTAATTCACAGTAGTGCAGTCATGCTTCTCTATAACAACTACTCAAAGAGGGCTAATTCACAGTGGTGCAGTAATGCTTCTCTATAACGACAACTCAAAGAGGGCTAATTCTGGGGTTGTGAAACTCTTTACTCCATGGATATTTATGTAAGAAATAATGACATCTTGAATATCAGTTATCATTAAATATCAGTTTTAAGAATGGCACAGTGGTACAGGAATTTTTGGTCATGGCAGAAACTGTAGAATCATATCCATATTATATAATAAGCAAACAGAGCAGACCCTGATCAGACGGCTCATACAGGATCCGTCTGATCTGGGTCTACTCTGTTTGAAAAGGCATAGAAAGGCGTATTTATGGAGTAAAGGGTTAATTCTTATCCTTCCAAAATAAAATGTCTGCTGAAAGTCTGATATGCTGTATTTTTTCACTAACCTCCTATTCCATAATATAAGTTATCCATTTCTCTGTTCATTATTTATGTAAGAAATTAATGGCATCATGAATATTTATTAGTTGACGTTTTACAATATCATCTTTTCAAGAAGATACTTTGCTTTGAAAAAAGCTGTTGATTCAGATATATATTATATTAAAAGCAAACAGAGCAGATCCTGATCAGAGGGCTCCTATAGGAGCATTTTCTGTTTCTTAATACGGCATGAAAAGGCGTTTATATGAAGGAGAAGGGTAACTACATCCAGGAAGAGATTGTCTGATTGTCTAACAGCATGTATTCTAATGAGTTACCGGATGTGTCATCTGGATCCAAGCTGTTTGCAAATGTAATCAGTATGGAAAAAACAGTAAAACTGGGAGAGCAACATACGAAAAGACACCGCACCAAACACATGCTGTCGCGTTTTGGCAGGATAAGGGTTAAGGCAGGTGGTAGCTAAATGCAGGGCGGAAATAGTGCAAAAAGCTCCCATAGGGAGTCCTGCATTTAGCGACCAACTGCTTTTAAAGACCAGTGTGTTTATTTAAGTAGTGGTTGCTTTAGAAATATTCTTCTGTGTTTTTGGAGTTCATAGCGTGCTCGAAGGCTGAACGGAAATATAGATGTATTTCTTTCGTGATGTCTGTTTATGTTTCTGTAAGCCAATAGTGTGTGTGACAGTGTGCTTTACAGCACGAACTAACAATCAACAGTTCTATCTTTGTTTAACCTAACGAACGCGAAAAACGAGTGCTCTGGAATGTGCAAAACAGGGTATATCCAGATGGGATCTGCACTGTCTGCCTTTCAAAATCACCTAGCAAATATAATTTAAACCTTTCATACTGTATTGACTTAATAGTTAAGCGATAATGTGCTATTCCTCTAAGGATAGTCAACATTAAAAGCGTTCATTAATTTCAAACAGAAATTTTACACACACTATTAATGACTTAATCAGATCAAAGATTTATTTGAATGTCAGATATATTATCAAATAAATCACTTGCCAATGGCAAACTTGAAAACATGAACTAGTTTTAGACATGATCTTTCTTTTTTATTTAATTCCATAGTGATAGATACCTGATAAAGCTGTTTGAAACTATAGAAAAGGAAAATTTAAGAAATTTGTAGTTTGAAACCATTGTGATAAATAGAGCATTTGCTCATATAGGAGCAAATGCTCTATTTATCACAATGGTTTCACAAAGTGACTTTTACAGAGTCGTCAAAAATCGTCAATATGAGGGAATGGGTTAAGAAGACTTAAAAACAGGATAAGGGTAAAAGTATTGAGGAGAGGTAGATCTTACAACGCTGAATTTTCAAATGGACTATTCCAAAATTAAAACAGGTTAAGCTTACGATGAATATTTAGGAACTTTTGTAAAGAAAGTGGTAACATGCCAAAACAGTGCACATCCTGATGGCGGTCCCTCTATAAAACCTCTCATCTGGGTCTACACTGTTTGCAAATGGTATTAGTGACTCGTTTCCAGCGAGGGTAAATACTGAGAAATAAAACAAACATGCGAATAATATAAGATGTGTGAGAGAACTGCTCAGCACAAGCTCTCAAAGCTTACTTGGTTAATTATATATCGACATTTAATAAGATAAGATTAAATATCAGGATTAGATTAGAATAAAACCTAGAAATCAATATGCCCTATACCTACACTTTACTTAAGTCTAAATAAAGCAAATATCTGCCTAACATAAATCAGTAACGGTTTACAAAAAAATCTCTTTAACGCCTTGATATGCTCATAATATAATAGCTTCTGCCATGGATAACATATCATGTGTTCATATGCTGCTAAAACAATGAATCTGATTTATATTCATGACGTCATTATTTCTTGCATAAATGTTCATGGAGTAACGGTTTAAAATAAGTGAATGAGTCTTTATGAAATGATTTGTTAATTCTCAAGCTTTTGATTGGTCAGATTTGAGTTCTCAAGCTTTTGATTGGTCAGATTTGAGCCAAAGGCTCAAATCTGACCAATCAAAAACGTGAGAATGAACTCAGACTCAACTAAAAGATTATAAGCATGGACCTTGTCTTCTTGAAGTGATTTGTTAATGCATAAATTTTCATTTGGAAAAAAGTTAAATGCGACAACAAGTATGATTCAAATTCAAATTCAAAAGTTTATTGTGTTTATGGCCTCCGGCCCATACACAAAACGATGCATATATAAAGTATTCATATGCTATGTGCAGGTCGTGCATTCCAAATATAGTTATAAATGTCAGCTACATTCAGCCGTGAAATTGGCTAACAGCATATATATATGTATGATAACAATTTATTAGAAATGGAATTGTTGTTAAATGGTGATTTTAATGCACGCACTGGAAACCTAGCTGATTATTTGATAATGCAAGATAACATACATGAACTATGTGATGTGAGTGATATCATTGATGGAAATATAGGCTCTGACAGACTAACTATTGATTTTACTGTTAACAAATTTGGAAGGGATTTAATACGATTTTGTCAAACACATTCCTGTTACATAGTTAATGGGAGATTTGGGAATGACGAAAGCAATACCGGATATACTTTTACCAATAGGAATGGTAGTAGCATTATTGACTATTTCATACTGTCCAAAACATTATTAGATCTGGTGACACAATTTAAAATTATTTCGAAACCTGAGAGTTGTCACATGCCAATTAGTTTATAGTTACAATACCCCTTTATAGTACATGATACAGATGATGCAAATGTGCAGAAAGAATCGTCATATTATTTGATAGAAAAGGAGAATTCGGAATTGTATTTTAATAGATTGCTTAGCAAATTGCATAGTGGAAAATTTGATCACATTGACTCAATGTTAGGAGACAGGAACAACGATATAAGAGCTATAATAGATCAGTTTGAAACAACCATTTTAGATAGTTGCAAACAGTTTAGAAGGAGAAGAAGAGATAGAAATAAGAAACCTAATATCAAGCGATGGTTTGACAAAGAATGTAAAAATGCAAAATCAGAAGCTACACGGGCACTGAACGAATTTCGAAGAACTAGATCCAGTGCTTCATTAGATATATATATTGAAGCCAGGAAAACTTATAGAAATATGTGTAAAAGTAAAAGGTTTTCATTTAACACAAAGTATGTATTAGAATTGGAGAATTCTGTCAATAATTCAAGATACTTTTGGTCTGAGATATGACATATGACATGCAAAAGTGCTACTGCACCTAAAATTACACTTGAAAATTGGTATATTCATTTCAAAAACCTCTTTTCTGCTGATATATTAGAGGAAGTAGGAAATGTGGATGTCGATAAAAATTATGGTTATGTACATGAAAACAATGATATAGAATATGTATTGTTTAATGCACCTATCACTGATAGTGAGATCATGCAGAGTGTGAATAAGCTGAACCTTAAAAAGGCTACAGGTGGTACTCTGACAACAGAACAAATTGTTTATGGTATAGAAATATTATTACCATACATAAACAAACTGTTTAACAGACTTTTTGTAAATGGTGAGTTTCCTGAACAGTGGACTAAGATTGTTATAATACCACTTCACAAAAAGGGCAACGTAAATGACCCAAATAATTACAGGGGTATATCTCTTATTGACGTGTTAAGTAAAATATATATATCGATAATTACATCAAGACTGACATTTTATATAGATATGTATAGTAGAATCACAGAAGCACAGTCTGGTTTCAGGACAGGTTATAGTACTATAGATAACGCTTTCATACTTCAATCAATTGTTAGTAAATATTTGTGTAGGAAGGCAAAACCTGTATATGTAGCATTTATTGATTTTCAGAAAGCATTTGATTCTGTAGACAGGGCTATTTTGTATGATGTCTTGCATAAAAATGGTGTAAAACGTCATTTGTATAGAGCTATACATTCCATATATACATCTGTTAAAGCTTGTGTGAGGGCTAGGAAAGGATATTCTAAAGTATTTTCTTGTCCAATTGGTTTACGACAAGGGTGTAACTTAAATCCTATAATTTTCTCACTTTTTATTAATGAATTATATTCATATTTCTGTGACAAGAATGTTCGTGGTATACAATTGTTTCCAGATACAGTCGAAATATTCCTGCTTTTATTCGCAGATGACATAGCTTTGGTATCAGATACTATTGCTGGTCTACAACGACAACTGAAATTGCTGCATACGTTTTGCGAAGACAGCAAGCTTGTAGTAAATATAAACAAATCAAAGATAATGGTATTTAAAAGGGGTGGTCGGTTAGCCAAAAGAGAAGTTTGGTATTATTCAGATAAGCAATTAGAAGTTGTAAATGGGTTCACATATGTTGGTGTCTATTTTACACCTAAGCTTTCTATGTATAAAATGGCAGAGGCAGTTGCAGTTAAAGCAAAAAAGGTTTTTAATTATGTTTATGCGACACTTTGTCCATTGTCTCCACTGCCATATAAATCCTACTTCAAAATATTTGATTCTAAAATAGCTCCAGTTATGTTATATGGATCAGAACTTTGGGGAATGACAAGTATAAAACAAATTGAAAATGTCCATGTTAATGCATGTAAACGATTTTTAAATGTTAGCAATAAAGCTTGTAATGATGCAATACTTGGAGATCTTGGACGATATCCCATTCAACTATTTAGTGCAAAGAGATGTATTAAATATTGGATACGTTTGTTAAATCTACCAAACACTAGATATGTCAAACTCTGCTATAATATGATGAAATACTATGATAGTATTGGATACAAGAACTGGGTTACAGAGGTAAGAACTAATCTATTTTTAAATGGTTATGGATATATTTGGGAGTCACAACAAGTTTTAAACTCAAGCGAATGTATTTCACAGTATATGTTAAGAATGAAAGATCAATATATACAAAACTGGAATGCAAGATGTATGGACAATAGGAAACTATCTCATTATTATAACTTCAAACTCCATTACTCTGTTGAAAAATATGTCACCTCTATTGATATTAATAAGTACAGGAAATGTGTAGCAAACTTTAGAAGTTCCTCGCACTGTCTCGAAATTGAAACAGGCCGGTATTTTAATATTGAAAGGGATTACAGATACTGTACATACTGTGAATGTTGTATAGAAGATGAATATCACTTTGTAATTGTGTGTCCATTATTTGCAAATCTACGGTCTTTGTACATTCCAAAGTGTTACTATGAATATCCAAATATACAGAAATTCTATAATCTAATGTCATGCGAAAGTCAAGATGTGATTAGAAATCTTGCTGTGTATATTTATAGAGCTTTTGCAGAAAGAAAGCAATTCATGAACATATATGAGTAAACATCCTAGTATGTGGTCGCTATGTTTTCTGGATGTTTTCTTAAATGCAATTTGTTTATATATTGATGTATTATCACATATCATATGAGTGTATCATAGCAACATATACGTGGTTGTGTAGTACAAATGTTAGGGAATTGGCATATCAGTTTTTCTATGTATACGTCATATGATATATACGCCAGAATATGCATAAGGTCTTGCTGAGTGTATGTTCTAGGTATTATACATCTACTGTATTCTAGCATATATAGCTCGTACATTGTTATCATACATATATATATGCTGTTAGCCAATTTCACGGCTGAATGTAGCTGACAAGTATGATGAAAAGAGTGTTATTCAACTCTAGTGCTTGTCTAATTTTAACCCTTTCCATGTTCTATATTTAGACCATCTTTAAATACCAACTGAATATTCATGGACAAAATAGTTATATGAAATATGACATGCGGAACATTGTATCCAATTTAGAAACTAAAGAATCAGATCTATCAAATTCCATTAGCAAACAAAGTAGACCTTCTCTAGGAGCCGTCTGATCTAGGTCTTGTTTGCAAATGCATGAAAAGGCGTTTATACGAAGGAAAGGTTTAAAGAGAAATGTTTATATATTCTAATATTATTTCATGTCTGTATTGTTCTTAGTGCAATTGGAACTGTTTCAACGAAACTAACGGTAATGTTTAATCACTTTCATATTTATGCTTGGTGTTACTAAAACGACACAGACACATACTGCAGAGGCACACAGACACATACTGCAGAGACACACATACACATACTGCAGAGGCACACAGACACATACTGCAGAAGCACACAGACACATACTACAGAGGCACACAGACACATACTGCAGAGGCACACAGACACATACTGCAGAGGCACACAGACACATACTACAGAGGCACACAGACACATACTACAGAGGCACACAGACACATACACACATACTGCAGAGGCACACAGACACATACTACTGAGGCACACAGACACATACACACATACTGCAGAGGCACACAGACACATACTACAGAGGCACACAGACACATACTACAGAGGCACACATACACATACTGCATATGCACACATACACATACTGCAGAGGCACACAGACACATACTGCAGAGACACAAAGACACATACCGCAGAGGCACATAGACACATACTGCAGAGGCACACAGACACATACTGCAGAGACACAGAGACACATACTGCAGAGGCACATAGACACATACTACTGCAGAGGCAAACAGACACATACTGCAGAGACACACAGACACATACTGCAGGGACACACAGACACATACTGCAGAGACACACAGACACATACTGCAGAGGCAGATAAGAAGTATCATGAAGGAGCCCTTTGATTAACGTCTGTACGATTTGCTGGACAAATTATTTTCCAAAGATCACATCAGCTAAAGATATCCCTTGAAATTAAAATAGGATGTGTCCATTATATAAACTTGGAAACGTTCATTAAGAAAGTAAGATCTGACACTTTACTTGGAACGACACATTTTAACGCATTCCCAATAGTGTAGAACCAGATCAGACGACACCTGTAGGAGCTACCTGATCTGGGTCTGCTGTGTTTGCTCATGATACTATATAGATCTGACTCTACATTTTCTACCATGGCTAAAGCATCTAATGTTTCTATGCCATTATAAACTTCAGCTACCCCTTTCCCTCATATAATCGTATTTTCACGCTTTGCAAACAGAGTAGATCCAGATCAGACGGCTCCTAGAGGAACCGTCTGATCAGGGTCTACTCTGTTTGCTAATAGAAATTGATAGATCTGTTTCTTTGCTTTCTAAAATGTCTACAATGTTCCACCTTCCATATTTCTGTATAACTATTTTGTTAATGAATATTCAGTAGGTATTGAAATTTGGCCTAAATACAGAACAGGGAAAGGGCTATATGCACGATGTCAGTTTTACATTAATATTCATCTGGTAAAAGGTTAAATGTCATACGATTAATGACCAAACTCACCCGGCAATAAACCCGATTTCTGCACATTTACAAAATCCGCAAGGGTTTACAAAGTATATGAATTACGTAATTTCCAATTGAAAACATACCATTAACACTTTCAACGGTATGATACATTTTGAAATGCTTTAATGGAGTACAAACCAATGGTTAATCAACCTTGCTAGAATCGTATTCTGAAATTAATTGATTTAAGGATTATATCGGAAAGCATTCTCAGTTTAACTCACCCGGCAATAAACCCGATTTCTACACATTTACAAAATCCGCAAGGGTTTACAAAGTATATGAATTACGTAATTTCCAATTGAAAACATACCATTAACACTTTCAACGGTATGATACATTTTGAAATGCTTTAATGGAGTACAAACCAATGGTTAATCAACCTTGCTAGAATCGTATTCTGAAATTAATTGATTTAAGGATTATATCGGAAAGCATTCTCAGTTTAACTCACCCGGCAATAAACCCGATTTCTACACATTTACAAAATCCACAAGGGTTTACAAAGTATATGAATTACGTAATTTCCAATTGAAAACATACCATTAACACTTTCAACGGTATGATACATTTTGAAATGCTTTAATGGAGTACAAACCAATGGTTAATCAACCTTGCTAGAATCGTATTCTGAAATTAATTGATTTAAGGATTATATCGGAAAGCATTCTCAGCTGGAGTGGTTACAATTTGCCGAGTCTTTAAACTGTTGGTATTACAATCACTTAAAAGTTTCAGAAAGTATTCCTATTGCAATGGTATCCAGCTGTTCCTTGAACTCTTTTAAATCAACAGGCTGGTTTCCGAATCTGAAATACAATAGTATGTATACGTACCGCCATTTTATTTGATATTAAGCTCAGTGAAAAGGGGCCTCGGTCAACTATCTCGTATTGGGACACATTTTAATGTATTTATTCCAACACTATTTAACCCCTTCCGTGCCACAATTACGGGTCTATGATATCACATGCAAACAGTTTGGAACCAGATGAGACGCCGAGTAACTCATCAGGATCCAAACTGTTTGACACTCTGTTTACTGTTTTATAAAGAAAGTGGAAGAAGTGCACACACTTACACTAAAAATAAACGAAACTATGCCCAGCAGACGACAATGCTGGCATCGAAAGGGTTAAATACATCCGTCATATTCATGTTGAGTTGGCAAAGCAAAAACAAACTATTAACTGGTATAAGACATTAACTGGTATAAGTCATTAACTGGTATAAGTCATTGACTGGTATAAGTCATTAACTGGTATAAGTCATCGACATAAATGGGTTCAGCAAACAGTGCAGACCCTGATCAGAGAGCCCCTTCAAGAGCCCTCTGATCTGGGTCTACCCTGTTTGCATATGTCGTTTTTACCCTTTCCTTCATATAAACGCAGTTTCATGCATTTGCAAACAGAGTAGACCCAAATCAAACGGTTCATATAGGAGCTGTCTGCCAGGGTCTGCTCTGTTTGCTAATGAAATTTGATAGATCTGTTTCTTTAGTTTCTAAAATGGCTACACTGTTTCACCTTCCACATTTCATTGTAAGTATTTTGTCTATGAATACTCAATAGTTATTGAAATATGGAACATGGAAAGGGTTAAGAGACACAGGCTACCAATAGGTTACCGAACTTTGTTTTAGTTAACATCTGCATGAAATATTTCCGTTTCCCAAAAAGTTGTAATTCAGAAGAGTCTTGGGCACCTCGCACAGCAGAGCAGGTTGGTTGTACTCGTATGTAGAACTGAATACCAGGCATAAGAATTCTGATTCAATAGTCTGACGGATGCATCCGTTACATCACAAATGTTTAAAGATGTAACCTGTTCATATGTTCGCCAATTTTGCGTAACAGAATAGCTTAAGAATCGGAATTCGTGTGACTTGAAACTAACTTAGTGCTAAAGAACATGGTAAACAAATAACTGGCTTTATAAAAAAGGAGATTTTAATTAATATTAAAGCGGTTAACAGTATTAACTATTTAGCTGAATATATAAAAACTGTTGGAAAATGAGATGTATGCATTATTTTAATGATATGAATATGTATACAAATTTTGGTGATTATTGATGGGCATAATGTAACTATAATCCTTAGTATGGTGTGAACATTTTCATCCGCTCATTGGAATGGCACTTTTCTTTCATACTTAACTCTTACAGTTCAGGTTATTTTCAATCCGGACAAACACTATAGAGAAAACGTAATGCCACGGTTTAACCCATTCCCTCATATTGACGACTTTTGACGACGCTATACAAGTCACTTTGTGAAACCATTGTGATAAATACAGCATTTGCTCCTATAGGAGCAAATGCTCTATGTATCACAATGGTTTCAAACTACAAAATTCTAAAAGTTTCCTTAATGCTCCTTTTCGGTAGATTTATTCAATGAGGTTTGATCTAAAAATAGCCTATGAGGTAATGGGTTAACCATTTACCTCATGAATATTCGTGTAAGCAATAATGACATTATTTATTTATAATGAGCTGTCGAATCCTGATCTTCTCTTTTTGTAAAAGACGTAAAAAGATAAACTGTTAACACTTTATTAACAGTATCGAAATTAAAGCTTCAAAACGTTTGTAGCAAACAGTGTATGATGGGGGAACGTGTTTATTTCTCAAAGAAGTTCATATTAGCCGTTTACAGAGTTCAAACGTATCCGCAGGAACTGCTGGCTTTGGCAGAAAGTTAGGAATTTCATTTCACAGTTGATTGGCTTAACAGTATTCTGCTGTAAGCAATTTCGTCATCAGATTGAATCAAATAACTTTACCACCTATTAGAAAAAACGTGCGATGCTTAGCGCGTTAAGTAATTAATGACGGGTTAAATTTAAACTTCATACAATGTTTCCTTACGAGGAGTATACTGTTACATTTTACGTTTTCTGTTTTCTAATGACTTCAATAAAGAATTATATATTAAATGCATTTTGCAGATATACTAGAGGAAGAGGTTTATTGCCACCAGACAAATACTAGTTCAAATATCTAGGTCAGTGTTGCAAGCAATGTCTTAGTTGATCAAAAGAACCTGGTGGTGACAGGGAGATGAGTGTTGCATGCAACACTGATTGTAAGCTTGTTGGTTTAAACTATGTCGAATTCTAAAATTCTGAAAGTTGATATTTTTCACTTGTCTTCAAAAGTGCGGTCAGCGTGTCAAACAGTTATGATCCTATGAGGCGAAAAAACATAAATATAAGTAAAATTAGAAGACAAAAATCCGTTAATTTTGCAAATGCTAAATTGCTAACATTTACATATACATGAACGAGTACAATATATTCGTTCTACGTTCTTCGGTGTATTTTATACAAACCGAACTGAATATAATATATATATTTATATTTTACTCGTCTCCATTTATTATAATATAATGTAGAACCTGTCTAAGCGGACATTTATTTATTGAACACATGTGTCTTATAAAGCAGGTGGTTGCCAGCAATGTACTTTTTAGCCGCAATGTATATTTAAACAGGAATTTACCGTTAAACACCAACGTTAAACAGTAATGTACCTTTAAACAGCAATTTACTTTAAAACAGTAATGTACAATGTGCCGTTAAAAATCAAATGAATCTTTAAGCAGCAACATACATGTACTTTTATACAGCAATATACCATGTGCCTTTAAATATCACTGACCATGTAAGCCTTTACTCCATAAATACGCATTTCTACGCCTTTGCAAACAGAGTAGACTTAGATCAGACGACTCCTATATGAGCCGTCTGATCAGGGTCTGCATTGTTTGCTTATGATATAATATGAATAAAATTCTACAGTATATTCCATGGCCAAATATTCATGTGTCCATGTGTTCTTATAACGCTTAATGTAATATATATTCATGACGTCATTACTTCTTATATGATTATTTATGGTGTAACGTGTTAATCAGCGACAAGCATGTTTGTACGGTCGGTCACTCTTGGGTTTCTGCAAACAGTCTATATCAAAACTAGTAGTACTGGCCAGTGCCATATGTGTAGTCTGTTCTACAGTCTATATCAGAACTAGTAGTATTGGCCAGTGCTATGTGTGTAGTCTGTTCTTCGTGTAACCAATTCGCTAAACACCGCTGGCACTTTCGTTCATTTCGGGGTTAATGTACTTTTATAGTACAAAAATGTTATTTAAGTTATTCTATTCTGAAACACGATTAAATGTCATATAAATAATACCAACTCATTCCGTTTTCAGACACTTGTGTTAAATCATTTGCCTTTGGCATGCGCCATTAGTGAACTCGGTAAAAGCTGTTTGGATCAAAGACGTGGCGCTGACTATCTCGGTGTCTGGTTGACATTTCAATTGATTTTGTTGTTGACAATTTCTAATAATACCATGTTTGTCAAAAAAGAAATGAATGGAAATCTTTCTATTCGAAATACAAAGAGTTAACCTTTGTTCATTAGCCATGTCTGAGTATTAAGCTATGATTGTCTAATAGTTAAAACTGTTGCTGATTGAATCATATACAGTAGAACCTGTCTTTAGCGGTCATCAATAAGAGGTCTAATGATGGATCTGTAAGACAAGTGGTAGCTTAATGCAGGGCAAAAGTAATGCAGAAAGTTCTTATAGGAGCATTTTTGCCCTGCATTAAGAAACCAACTTCTTTTTTTAACTTATACATGTATGTTCAATAAATGAATGGCCGCTTAAAACAATTTCTAGTGTATATTATAGTATAATGCTTAAGACCGGTTGTATTGTAGACCGAAATGTCCGTGATACTATCGAACAGTTATCCTTATACATCAGAACCTCTTAATAGCGACCATTGATTGTATAAATATAGTGACCTTTACAAGCAAACTGTTGCTTAATGCAGGGCGAGGGTAACGCAAATGGCTACAACAGGAGTACTTGGAATGCATTTCGTAATGCAATAAGCAACCACCGGTATATAGAACCTCATTTTTTAGTAACATTCTGATTTTGAGAGGGTTTAATGTATTTATATTCTGCTGTTCTGGCATTATGTTTTCAAGGATGAACATTCAGAATGGTGTGGTCTATCATTGTTTGACAACATAATGCATTCAGTATCAAAAGGTATAAAGCTAGGTCAGCACTGTTTGCAAATGCCAGTATACTCATGTTCAACATACATATCGCTTCCACACGCAATTGGTCTGCTTAAAGTATCGCCTGTTTCAGGTTTCAAAGTGAGCTTTACTCCTGTTCCTTTTCTTAACTCATTCCCTCATATTGACGCCTCTTGACGTCTCTGTAACACTTATGTTTGTTAAAACCAATGGCCTATGAGAGAATATAGCCTTTGAGGGAATGGGTTAATCAAGGTTAATCAAGGGGTCAATTAGCCTGATCCAGTCTGTATGCAAAGAATGCATAACTTAGTGCCTTGGTGACGCAGAATAATCTCCTAACATTTGGTTTGGTTTGATATTGTTTATACAAATAGAAAAAGTTGTCTATATTTGACAAAGAAATACAGTAATTTAATATAGTTTGAATTGCTTGTAAGGAACATTAATTCTTGTCCTATTATTCGCCACCTTACTCTCAATTGCAAACTAATTGGATCAAGATGCGACTCTCAGTGACTCAGTGTCTCAACGAGATTCAAGCTGTTTGACACTAGGGCAACGGTTTCTCAAAAGCTTAATCGAATCGGAAGTAGTGAAATTGTTCAAGATCTCAATTTGAGCAGATAGTTTTACCACAGCGGGATAAGTGATAAGTTGTGGGTAATCAACCTAGTAAGAATGATTGACTCTCGCGTTTGGAAAATCTTCTCGGGAGAAATTAATTTGATTTAAAAAGTGACGTATTTGTAAATTTGTTATCCTTTATAAAGTTCAAAAACTATATTCATATGACAATTGCTACGTGCTGTTTAATCCTGCCTAAGTGCAAACAGCTTGGATCCTACAGGAGCCGTCTGATCTGGGTCTGCTTTGTGTGCAAAGGCGTAGAAAAGCGTGTTTATGGAGTAAACTACTAAAAACGAAGGTAACTTCTGTTTTAACTTCTAGAAACACAACGAATATGTTCAATGCATTTGATAAGACTGTTTTATTTGATGAAGGTTAATGCAATTTCTCTTAATACACACAAATCATTGAAGATTGACAATATTATTTTAATGTGAAAAGCAAATACATTTGTTTACAAAATGATAATCTTGAAGGTTTTATATCAAGCAGAGAATGATGTGGAAACTCATTTCTATCTCAAATAAGCTGTTTACAAAATGCGAACGTAATTTTCGGGTTTGTCAGAAAGTGAATAACTTCAATTTGCAGTTGATTGGCTTAAATACATTATGCTGCAATCAACTCTTTACTTGATGAATGTTCATGAAAGCAAAAATGGCATGATGAATATATGTTAGCTGAATGTTTACAGTGGTGTATAACACAGGATGTGTGGCCAATGTAGAAACTGTAGACCCAGCTCTATCTAATTCCATAAACAAACAGATCAGACCCTATAAGGGCCTTGTTCTACTCTGTTTGCAAAGGGGTCAATATATGCCAAAGCTGTCTGTTTAAGGTATAGGGTGAAGACTGTCGATAGCTGAGTGCAAGTCTATTGAATACTTTATTCGATTATCCACCTTTTAACCCTTTACTCCACAAATGCCCATTTTAACGCATTTGCAAACAGACCCATATTGGACGGCTCATCTAGGTGCCATCTGATCAGGGTCTACTATGTTTGCTTATGGAATGATATAGATATGATTCTACAGTTTCTGCCATGACAAAACAAATCGTGTTAATTTGTCATTTTAAAAGTTCATCTAATTATTATTCATAATTTCATTATGTCTTACATAAATATTCATGGAGTAAATGGTTACACACGTGCATTACTAGGACAGACTACAACCTAAACATTTTCGTCTTGATCTGACAAATTCTTTCTTCGAAAACGATATCTTATTTCAGGCACTTCACCATGCAGTTTAACCGAAGGTGAGGTGGATTCAAGTAACACCACGTAAACTTCCGTTGGTGTTATGGCGTCAAATTCAATAGCATCATTGCACTTCAAAATAACTATGTTCGGAATTAAAGGCATGTAATGATGCAGCATGTTCATATCACCCAGTCAAATTTGGATGTGCACCAGTTAGTTACCCCTTGAATGTAAATTCCGTTACAAAATGTGCTTTTCTATTCAGGTAATTGCGCAAATGACTAATGGAGAAACCATCCCAATTTTATTGATAACTGACGTCGGGTTCCAGAGAAAGTAGGATTGTCTACAGTGTTTGGGACAGCCGTCGTATATATAATTACATATCCCCGTTTCCATATTTTGTTTACTAGTTTCCTTCTTGTTGTCCTTCACTTTGTAGTATACACTAGCATACTTATATTTTCACTGCCAATGTTTTATACAGAAAGGGCTTTATATTGTCGCCCGTTTCCCTTGCAGAACATAATATGCAAATAAATATTAATAAAATCAAATAAATCAATATATAACTCGTGTCATGACAAAATGGAAATCTGATATAAATAGATTTTACAAAACGTGTAGACCCAAATAAGATACCGCGCTGGATTACAGAATTTGGTTTTGTACTAAGAATAGCAGTAATAGACTGGGCACGAAAGCATCTGACTTTCAGTTGGCCTTAAACCGACACCGCTGAAACATCTGTATGTCGACTTGATGAAGTGGAAATTATGTCAAAGTGTATTTTGTCAAAGTTTAATGAATTTCGGCCATATATATGGACAGAGCACGAACAGCGTATCGACGGAAGTATTGACAGACGTAGGACAGACGAACAGACGTACGTACGGATACCATACCATCCCATACATCCCATCCGCTATCGCGGTGAGGGATAAAAACCGACAAGACTCTATTTTCAATTTGCAGTCGTTTAAATGTTTTTGTATTCTATTATCTTGGAATTTAGACAGAGATGCGCATTTCATAATTTAATTTCAAAATAAAGTTTGTTAATTTTCAATGCATTTTTTGTTTTAAAATAATTCGATATCTGTATTGAACAAGGAAACAAGAAAACATCAATTGCAGAAGGACGATATTGAAACGCTGTTAATGGAATACTAAGTTGTTTAATGTCAGAAATATATTAATTGCCTATAGCAATCTTGCAAATAACCTGCAAACGTTTTCATCGCTGAACATGTCAAATAGCCCACCAGTGATTAGATATAGAGTCCGCTAAGAAGGGAATACTAAAATACTTGTGAGAGGAATAAAAAACAGTGTACACTCTCATCAGAGGTATCTTCTAGGATTCCACTGAATCGGGTCAACACTGTTTTAAAATGACATCATGCGTGTCCCGCAACCAAATGGTTAAGTGAATTAAGAAAGTAAAGATTTGGAAATCGGTAATGAATACACAAAGGCGCGGATGCTATAAGGTTACACAATTACAAAAAACAACACATCGGTGATATATTACCTCTTTGTTTCGTGGTGTCGTTAAACCCATCTCATTCACTCACTCACTCACTCACTCACTCACTCACTCACACAAAACACCAACTCTTTACCCATTCCCTCCTATTTGTTTATGAAATCACTGTGATAATTAAAGCTTTTATTTAAAACCATCGTTTACCTAGGTGAAATAATGCTCCATAGGATCAAATGCTCTATTTATCTTGCTCAATGGTTTCAAAATTACACAGTTTTAAATTTTTCCTTTTCTCTAGTAAATACCCCTTTTCGGTAGATTCTTTTAGAGTGGTTGGGTCTAAAAATAGTCTAGGAGGAAATGGCTAATGGATAAACTATATAAAACATTAACTAGGATAAGAAAGTCTGTGTGTCAATCTTTTTCTATGAATGAATAAAATAGTGTTTAAAGTTAAGTCTGTTGATAAGACCATACCCAATATTCGCGACCTGAGCCGCATTTGAAAGCAGCTAAAGCAAATGGCCCATAGAATAAATCCGTGAATGTTTACAAAACGAGATTTAAGCCTTTGTAACAGATAGAAGACATGCGTAATGGTTCAATCAAAGGAATAACACTTTCAATTCTGAATGAATGATTTAAAATGTCCATCTGTAACAGTTTAAAGTAAATCCTCTCATTGGTGTATGAGAAGTAGGGCACACTCAATGTTTTCATTATGTTATATAGAAGTTCAAATACCCCTGGTAAAATTGTCGGAGCAAATATTTCCCTTCTTCACGCACAACTTCACATCAACGTTCATCTGTGAAAGTTGGAAGTAAATCCTCTCATTTGTGTATGAGTGCGACACACAAGATTTGTGGGACGTATGCACGGACGTATGTACGGACGGGCGGACAAGAGCAAAGGAATGTGCCTCCCACCTCGTGGGACATTAAAAGTAAGATAAACGGAAGGAAATATGTGTCTTATACAGCTATGACTACAGATAATGCTGAAGATGAATTACCGAACCAAATCCTGTACTAAGAGATAACGTTCTTCTCAATTTAAATTGACACGAGATAAACCTTATTTGTTTACTCGCACAATCCACAAATGTTTACTAAGTAGTGCATTACGCTATTTCAATGTGACAAGATAATGTTATAGCACTTTCATCTGTATGAGAAAGATTGGAAAGCTTTTATAGCGCATAAAAGTATGATTAATCAACCCTGCTGGAATCGTATTCGGAAATTAATTGACTTGAGGAATCCTTCGAAACGTTTTCTCAGCATGTGTGATTACAATTTACTGGGTCTTATCCTTTAAATGTTGGAAACATATTATCGTACACTTGCAAATAGTGTCAAGAGCGTAGATGGGTCCAAATGTAATATACCCGCCGTGGGCGTGACTATAGGGGTTCTGGGATATGCTCCCCGGGGAAATTTAAAATTGTGTAGTTTTGGAACCATTGTGATAAACAGCATTTGCTCCTATAGGAGAACATGCTCTGTTTACCGCACTGTTTTCTAAATGATTTTTACTGAGGCGGCAAAATGCGTCAATATGAGGGAATGGGTTTAAAGCTTACATGACACCAATGCACGTTTATCAAAGTCTACCCAAATTAGCCTTCGAGTTTTGTTCCATTTTGACCATAATTATGTTTTCACCTTTTCAGATTACTGTTACGCACGTGTGTACTCGTAAGTGCGTATCGCATGCTAAGCCCCTAAGTGCGGACCCAGATCAGAGGGCTCCTATAGGAGCTTTTTGTTAAGGGAGTGCACCAATTGTCATTCAAAATCCTCCTTTAAGCCTTTCATACTGAGTGGGTTATATAGTTAACCACTGATGGGACAGTCCACTCTGAACAGTCGGTATTGTTTTACTAGCATTCCAAACTTTAAAAGTCTTGTTAATTGTTAGTGCAAGTGTAACCCTGTTGTCCTTGAATTGTTGTAAATTCTGCAGGAATCAGTATAACACCATTGTTATTTGAATGGGTTTGAATTATGAACACGACCAAAATACTCAATAAGTCGCTATTTCGAACAATAATGTTCTATAGTTTTAGTTGATTTTAGTTTTGAGTGACCAAGACGATCTTATGTTTACTTCGCAATAGTTTAGCATTTCTATTCCTTTCTCTTGACATTGATACAAAAACGCATTCCATGATCTTATTTCAAAATCAAGCTTGATACAGAAATAACAAAAGAAAAAAATACAACTGAGAATGAAAATGTGAAGGTGACAAGAAAACAAAACAAATCTCATTTACATGTAACTACATGCGAAACATGTTAAACTACTTTTATAGGTTGTTAAGCTTTAGGTAATCAATCGCTTAGGAATGATTGCATTTTGTATTTAGAAAATCTTTCCGGGAAGATCTAATTTAATTTTAAAGATAGACGTACTTCAACCCTTATTAAACTAAACTTGACCTGACTCGCATTTGAAATCAGCTTGGATTCAGATGAGACGCCGGGTAACTCGGCGTCTAGACGTAAGTTAAAATGCAACAGGTCAGAGTTTTAGCAGATATACGTTTTTCAGCACGATAAGGGTTAACACATTATCCCCTAGTGGCACATTTTTGCGCATCTATAGAAGTCACTCTATGAAACCATTGTGATAAATAGAGCATTTGCTCCTATAGGAGCAAATGCTCTATTTATCACAATGGTTTCAAACTACAAATTTCTAAATTGTTCCTTTCCTTTAGTTAATGCTCCTTTTCAGTAGGTACATTCAAAGAGGTTGGATCTAAAAATAGCCTAGAAGAGAATGAGTTAAAAGGTGTTAACCTTTATATTTCATTAACTACAACTGTAATGCCCATGTCTCTTTCTGTTTGATTACGTCACATAAGTTATAGTTCTCTGTGTCTAATTTTATAATATAAGGGAATATTGTATTTCAGAAAGCTAAGACGGCATTACCTTGCAAATGCATTGGATCCAATATATCTGTTGAAAACACGTTGATACAGGTGCTGCAGGTGTGTAAATACAGTTAAATGGAAAGTAAGTAAAAGACAACAGTAATTTGTTAGACTATTTAGCTAATTAAAACTTCATTTAAAATGCCAATCTTGTTTAAATTAATCAACAGCATGTGTAACTTTAATCAAAACGACAAAGTATTGAAACAGTAAAACCCCTCTAATGCGACCACCATAATTAGGTATAATTCTGGGTTGTAGAGAGAGGTGGTAGCTTAATGCAGGACGAAAGTTATGCAGAATTCTCCTTCAGGAGCTTACTGCATAACTTTCGTCCTGCATTAAGATATCCCCTGCCTTGATTGCCCAGAATTAGACCTGTTTGGTGGGGTCGCATTAGAGGGGTTACTGTATAAAGATCGAAAGACAGCATTTATTAAGTGATCGCCTTAGAGGGGTGGCGCTGTACATATTCTAAGGTTGTTGAAATTTAGAATTCATTTGTCGGACGTATTGTGTGTAAACACATAAATACATCAGCAACTTGTCATGAAGTATTCAAACATTTAAAAATTATTATAAAACCGCATTGTTTAAAGTCCCTGAACGCCTTAGCATGAACAAATAAATATATGCTAAATGTACCCTTCAGTATATCATTTAAACAGTCTTGCTTTTTATTTGATCGTTGTCTGTTGAAAAACAACAATAAAACTCTAAGATATATCAGGCTGTACTTTTTGTTCCAGCGGTCAAAAAAGTACGACAGAGTACTTTATAAATATTCGCTATAAATTTAGCAAACACTTCGCGCATGCACCTCTCGATATCAAACAATGCATTTAGGCGTCTCTTGGAAGCCGAAGTAGGATGAGCACTGTCTCTAAAAAACATCGTCGCCGAAGAGAAAAGAAAATGTAGAAAGAAAGATACTCACCGTCTCTATATTTAAACCTACTTTCGTTTTCATCGATTTAAAAAAAACCCATGTAATTTAACACGAAAACTTACGTTTGAAACTTTTTTAAGACCAGTTTCTTTCAAATGGATGGGCACTCTATTAAAAACACCAAAGTGTATTTTTTCGATCTCAGGGCGTCCATGTACTTTAAGTCTTAAAACTGTATACATTGTACCTTCAGGTAAGATGTCGGAAACAAAGCAAGGAACCCGTTCAATAATAGTCTCTTAAATACTTATGTATTTAGAAATACACACAGAAATTAATTCCAATCATACTGGTTAACTCATTCCCTCCTAGACAATTTCTAGACCCAACATCTACCGAAAAGGATGATTAACTATAGAAAAGGAGACTTTTAGAATTCCGTAGTTTTGAAACCATTGTAACAAATAGGGCATTTGCTCCTATGGAGCAAATGCTTTATTTGTCACAATTATTTTAAAGTTTGACTTTTACAGAGGCGCCAAAATGGGTCACTAGGAGGGAATGGGTTAAGACAGTATCGTATTTGACAAACTAATAAACTTTAACTCATTCCATTCTAGATTATTTTTAGACTCAACCTCTTTGAATTAATCTACCGGAGAATTTTTGAATTGTGTAGTTTTGAAACCATTGCGACAAATGCTCCATTTATCACAATGGTTTTAAAACATGAGTTTACTGAGCGCAAATAGGCGTTAGGAGAGAATGTGTTAAAATATATGATAAAGTTTGAAATCCTTTTATGGAGTAAAATGTATCGCCAATTAACCCTGTTGGAATTGTATTCTTAAATGAATTGAATACTTCAGAAAGCTTTCTCAGCACGAGTGATTACAATTTATTTACAGTCTTCAAACCGTTGTAAATCATAAATGATAATTAATATTTTAAAACGAAATATGTGTTAGAAGATCTATGTTCTAACCTCTTGAATTACAAAGTAAGTTATGGATGTGGTCAAAAATAGTTTTATTGTTCTTTGAAGACCACTGACTGGAAGAGGAAGAGTGAAGTGGGGTTCTTTACTCCATACCTTATAATGCATTTGAGCAACAGGGCAGACCTAGACCAGACAACTCCTGCAGAATCTGTCTGATCAAGGTCTGCGCTGCTTGCTTATGAAACAATTAAGATCTTATTCTACAGTTTCTAACATGGTAAACAAGTCTTAACCCTTCTCTTGCTGAATTTTAAAATACATTTCCCCTTCTTTACCCATGCCCTGTTGTATAATTACATATATCTTCACTGTGTACAAGTACTTTGCTGTGCAATCACTGCTGTGGAGTGCACTGGTTGCAGGAGCTGTCTCATCTGGGTCTTCACTATTTACAGGTAGGTATATTGACGTAAATAGCAAGCGAAGGATTAAGTTCAAACACAATAACACCACAGCATTGTATAAAAAATTGTATGTCTGTAAAAATCATTTATTTCCCAAAGAAATTCACATTAGACGTTTACAAAGTTCGAACGTGTCCGCAGGAAATTCTGGCTTTGACAGACAGTGAAGAATTTCAATTTACAATTGATAGGCTTGACTGTATTCTGCTATAAGCAATTTCGCCAATAGATTAGATAAAGTAACTTTACCACCTATTGGAAAAGAAACGTGTGAGGCTTAGTATGCTAAGTAATTGTTTTTAAAATTAATGTCTCTTTCATTTTTTAAATGCTGTTACAGTGTCAAATTACTTTTCCACCTAGTGGAACAGAAACCTGAGACTACAGTGTAGGATTCTAGGTCATATACTTAATACAGACTGAGTTAACTATCCTGTTCACTGCAAGAAACCTTTGCAAACAGTGTAGACCAAGATGAGGGGACTGCAAGAGTAACCAACACACCAGTATCTCTACTGTTGGTTATGTTACACGTCATGAATATTAATTAGGTTAATTGGTTAATTGGTTATAATATCACATCGATACAGGATTGTTTTGCAATGGTTGAAACTGTAGAATCATATCTATATCATTTTAGAACAAACAGAGCAGACCCAATCAGATGACGTCTTTAGGAGCCGTCTGATCAGGGTCTGCTCTGTTTGCAAAGGCGTAGAAATGCGTATTTATGGAGGAAATGGCTGAAATGTCCCAGAAGAATGTTAACGGTACACCTGGCCTGTTTGAATTTTGGAACAATCCATTTGAAAATTCAGAGTTGAAAGTATTAAGAGTATATTGAGTTTTGAGTGCACTTATATTGTAACCTCCCCTTTAGTGAATTCATGACAAATTATGTAAATTCAGTTACGCCCTAGATCTCTCTCTCTCTTTCGTCGTCATAGGCAAATCCATATTAAAGGCATACAAAGGCGTATTTGGAACCAATCCATAGTTCATCTGCAATGGGCGCGGCAAACAATTGGCTTGCTGGAATAAGTCATTGGCAGTGATTGGAAAAGCAAACAGTGTGCATACCCTGATCAGACGACTCCTTCTGGAGTCCTCTAATCTGGATCTACACTGTTTGCCTATGTCAATTTTAACCCTTTAATCCATAAATATTAACGTAAGATATATGGACATCGTGACTATTAATTAGATTAATTGGTATAATACCACATAAACACTGACGGTTTGGCGATTACAGAAACAGTAGAATCCTATCTTTATTAAATCATAAGCAAACATAACAGACCCAGACCAGACGGTCCTACAAGAGCCGTCTGGTCTGGGTCTGCTCTGTTTGCAAAGGCGTAGAAATGCATATTTACAGAGTAAAGGGCTAAGGGAACATGTGCGCTAGTGAAGTAGATGATTACATGATACTCCAAGGAATTACTAACTTGAACTTGCTATCATTACTTCAAACATGTAGCTATACCTCCTTGTCCTGTAACAGTCTATGGACGCCAATATAGTAACATTAGAACTATTAACCCATTACCTCATAAGCTATTTTTAGATACAACCTCTTTGAATAAAATCTACCGAAAAGGAGCATCAACTAGAGAAAAGGAAAATTTTATTTTTCTTAGCTTGAAACCATTGTGATAAATAGAGCATTTGCTCCTATAGGAGCAAATGCTCTATTTATCACAATGGTTTCGCAAAGTGACTTTTACAGAGTCGTCAAAAGTCGTCTATACGAGGGAATGGGCTAATACAATATAAATCGATATTAGTTTCATCACTAAATGCATTTACCCTTTATCTAATGAACATGCATGTGTCAGATAAGTACTTCACCAATGTTAATAAGCTATAGTTGATAAATACTTCACCAATGTTGATAAGCTATAGTTTGATACTGGCATTTGAATAAAAGAACATGTGGCCATGGCAGAAACAGGAATCAGGGTCCAATGTTATAAAATTTCTGAGTCTAAGAATCATTCTCAAGTATCTGATTGGTCAGATTCTGACCAATCAGATGCTTGAGAATGATATCAGACTCAAGCAAAAAGTTTTATAACCTCGGATCCAGATCTATAATAACCCGTGAGCAAGGAGAGTAGACCCTGATCAAACGATTCCTATAAGAGTTGTCTAATCTTGGTCTACTCTGTTTATAAAGGCGTTAAGAGATGCTTCTATCAGGTAAAGGGTTAATTATATTACCATACTCAGTACATATTATCTCGACGCCAATCACTGTACAATCACGAGAAATGCCCTACATGATACAGTAGAACCTAACTACAACAGATATACTCTGAATTATCATAGTGTAAGCTTACTGTAGAGCCTAATACACGCAGAATGCTCCATTGTGTGAACGGTGGCAGTTAACAAGCTTGCTGAATTCCTTTCGTTCGCATAAAGCAACCGATTGGTCTTGAAACATGCGTGTTAGTTCATTAAATGGGCGCTTTAAAGAAAAGAAGCATTTACTAGAGAAAAGGAAACTCTTACAATTGTATACTTTTGAAACCATTTTGATAAATAGAGCATTTTCCTATTGGGATGAGGCGTCAATATAAGGGAATGAGTTATAAAGGCAGGTGGTAGCTTTATGCTGGAGGAAAATGTATGTTGAGTATTTGAGTGCGCACCTTTAACTGTAGCTCTGCATTGTAGGAACCATCTGACCAGGGTCTGAACTGCTTGCTTATGGAATTATATAGATATAATTCTACAATTATGTCATGGCCAGCATCTCCGTGTTCATACACCTCTATAACATTTCAGCTGATGAAATATTCATGATGTTGTTATTTCTCCCATGATTATTAATGAGGTAAAGTGCTAGAAAGCACCATGCTTAGGATATGATCACCTTTAACCCGTTCCTTCATATGAACGCATTTTCACGCATTTGCAAACAGAGAAAACCAAGAGGAGCCGTCTGGTCAGGGTCTGCTCTGTTTGCTAAAGGAATTTGATTAATTTGTTTCTTTAGCATCTAAGACTAGTTACAGTGTTCCACTTTCTATATGCATTATAACTGTTTTGTCTGTGAATATTCTGTAAGCATTGAATTTGGGACAAAATATACAACAGGGTTCTGAAAATTGAATACTGCTTAAGCCGGTGCTAGGGGGCGTGGACAGTCTTGCACTTTTAATTACTACTCATGAACAGACTCAATAAAACCGAGTCTTTATGCATTTCTACTTTTGCTTTCGAAGGATCACCCATTTTCAGAATATTTAAACATGTGAGACTACTCATTGCTGAGCGAGAGTAGCATAGAGTGTTCCTGTGGACGCTTTTTATATCAATCTATCACATGCCTGAATACTCTGAAGTAGATTCAACTTCGCTGCCAAATTTTGTCGACTGCAAACTCTTTCGTCTGCTATAATCTGTATTTTATTTTATTTTTCTTCATCGTTGTTTCAAAAACCGTCACAGTAACAACTAGTTTGGATGCTGATGAGATATCGAGTTACTCGGCGTCTGTATCTCATCTGGATCCAAACTGTTTGCAATGGTAATCATCACATAGACGACATTGGCAGCGAAAGAGTTACTGTATGAGGGCGCTATTGAGAGATTATACTGTGAATCGTCTTTAATCTAAATAGTTTATATCAAATCGATAACCCTGGAAAGCAAAGGTTTCTAACTAAAATACATACACATGTTAACATTTGACAGAAGGGCCTACTGATCAAGTTTACAATCCATTCAATTCATTCTAAACACATTTGCTTGTATTAAAGCTGACACTGTCGAGTGAAGGTCTCAGTTAGTGAAGGTCTCAGTCAGTAAAGGTCTCAGTTAGTGAAATGTCTCAGTCAGTGAAGGTCTCAGTCAGTGAAGGTCTCAATCAGTGAAGGTCTCGGTCAGTGAAGGTTTCAGTCAGTGAAAGGTCTCAGTCAGTGAAGGTCTCAGTCAGTGAAAGGTCTCAGTCAGTGAAGGTCTCAGTCAGTGAAGGTCTCAGTCAGTGAAAGGTCTCAGTCAGTGAAGGTCTCACTCAGTGAAAGGTCTCAGTCAGTGAAAGGTCTCAGTCAGTGAAGGTCTCAGTCAGTGAAAAGTCTCAGTCAGTCCGCTCTAAGCTCATTAACCGTTTACTTCATGAATATTCATGTAAGAAATGATGAAATTATGAATATTAATTAGATTAATTGTTTATAATAGCACATATATACAAGGGCGTTGTTGGCCCTTACAGGGACCTTAGGTTTGATCTATATCATAAGCAAACAGATCAGATCCGGATAATATGGGCCTATGTCGAACAGTTAGGGAACTAAAACGCTACCCAAATAAACACCAGCGACCAATATCGAGGTTTTCAATATCAAACACATGCATGTTTTATCGTCTTTAGCGTTTATTCGCTTGGATTTCTTGCGATACACTTCCATTAAGCATATAACAGATGACTTGTGTAATTGTTTGGCACTTTAACCCTTTCCCTCATATAAACGTGTATTCACGCATTTGCAAACAGAGTAGACCCAGATCAGACGGCTCCTAGAGGAGCCGTCTGATCAGGGTCTGCTCTGTTTGCTTATGGAATTTGATAGATCTGTTTCTTTGCTTCCTAAAATGCCTACAATGTTCTACCTTCCACATTTCTTTACAACTATTTTATCAATGAATATTCAGTAGGTATTGACTTTTGGAATAAACATAGAACAGGGAAAGGGTTAAAGCGCGTTACACGTAGAGACTACCACTTTAACAACATGAGATTTATCTTAAATTCTTGCCATGAGATATATTTCAAATATTAACCCTTTATCTGATAGATACGCCATTTGAAGTCTTGCAAACAGAGTAGGTCCAGACTAGACGATCCCTGATGGAGCTGTCTGATCAAGGTCTGCTATTGTCAGCCAATAGCAATTCATGACGTCATTATTTCTCACAAGGATATTCATAAGGTAAAACGTTAATATTCTAGAAGAGATGGAAGTAATTGACCAATAACACCATTTACCTATATTGCAATCGTTTTTATAATTATTTAAGTTCTATACTCCTCAAACTGATACAGAAAGTGCATTTCATTACAACATTTCATTCCAGAGTGGAACCCCATCAGTGTTGAACTATGAAGCCCACTCAGTAATAACGGCTAAGACTTACCGGAGGATTTTGAATGACAAACAGTGCAGATCCTAATCAGTGGGCGCCTCTAGGATATTTTGATCTGGGTCTACACTGTTAACAAATAACAGTGCTTGCGTATCCAGGATTGAAATCGTTAATTCCATACCGACAAATTATAATTTTCATTTATGTTTTGAAATTATTTTCAAAAAGAAACAATGTGTTCTTGATTAGAAAGGCAAAACAACCCCTGATTAAATTCCAAATTATAAACTGTATTGCTATGGTGGCATATCAACCATTTCAAGGGATCTTGCACAACTATATATACAATAAACTAATCTAGTTGTCACTTTGAAGGGGTGTTTCTGCATGGACGCTTTTACCGATGTGACCTTTGAAATAAAATGTTTAAACCAAAAAGTATAGATTCTGATCAGAGGGTTTCTGAAAGGGAGCTCTGATATGCGCATGTACTGTTTGCTCATATCTCATTTAAGGCTTTACCTCATATATACGCATATTTACGCATTGGCAAACAGAGAAGACACAGACCAGACAGCTTGTAGAAACCGTCTGATCAGGGTCTGCTCTGTTTGCTATTGGAATACTATAGATGTGATTCTGCAGTTTCTGTGGCGACCAAATATTTCATATAGCATTATTTCATCTTATCAATAGTCACAATGTCATTATTTCTTACATGAATATCTATCAGCTAAAACGGTTAAGTGAAACTAGGCATAAACGGGTTAAGACGAGCCTGTAATCAACCTGGTAAATCTAATATTCAGTTTTGAGTTTTGGGTTTGAAAATTCTTCCCAGGAGAAATCAAATTAATTTACTGGGAAACGCACTTGTAAAAAAGCCTTTAAATTTCAAAACCTGCATCAGTTTGACAAAGTTCATTTTCTGTTTATAGACATTCTTCAATTCAAAATCCTCGTCAGCTGTGAAAACTTTGAATTCGGACACGATAATTGGTTGTTACAGGAGGGCAAATGTTTAGTTAAAAATGCATTTCAAAGAACTAATATACCATCATTGCAATGAAAGTGAATCTAATATATCAGCAAATAAAATCTGCTACTGATGTGTAATCAAAAGATATGCCAAGGATTGGAATGTAACTGACAGTACAATTTTGATAAAGATCGACCTGTCTAACACTGGCACATAGCAACAAATAGACTTTCGTGCTCAAGTACTAAAATCGTTATTTCTCCACCAAACCTTATGTTGTGACCACTCTTTAGAATCGTCTCATCGAGACGATTCTAAAGAGTGGTCACAATATAGGGTTTGGTAAAGAAATAAAGTTGGAGATATTCACAAAGTGACAAATTCACGTATACGTATTCATTTGGGAAAGGGTTAAGCTTTAAAAATATAAAAATGAAGTAACAATAAACAACATTGAACCTGTTACTTAATAATCTGGCCGTTTTCTCATATGCTAACAGAATACACGTACACCCAGATGAAACAGTTCTGTTTGCAATGGCAATAAATTTACTTATTTATGCATTTAAAACAAAAAATAGATTTGATAATCATAATGGCCGGAGTATGGCATGAATATTCATATTCAAGTAATGGGTTTATTAAAATGCATTGTACGTTTGTGTTAGTGTCTGTGAAGTCCATGATGCATGTTAATGGTTAAACTAGATGCAGTGCTGCGAGATGGATTAAATCCGATGTATCATTAAATAAATGAATTGTTGGTGAACGACAACATCTTGGTTAAAATAGATACATCACAGTAAATTTGAGACACAACGCATCGATAAAACCTGATGACCTGTCAACAAAAGAGAACGGGCCGACGTAAGAGAAGTGCAACATTTAAGGAATCTAGATACACACTTTTTTATATTTCTCCGGCAAACCTTATCTTGTTGGTATCCATTAGACTCGTCTCTCCGAGGAGATTCTGATTACTAACAACATAGGGTTTGGCTGAGTATTTCTGCGCCTTTTATCTTAACCTCTGAATTTTAATAATTTAGAATTGTTGTCAGTTTGAACAGAATCGTTTTTAACCACTTCCATCACATAAACGCCTTTGACGCATTTACTAACAGAGTAGACCCATATGGCGCATTTACAAACAGAGTAGACACAGATGGTGCGTTTACAAACAGAGTACACCCAGATGGCGCGTTTACAAACAGAGTACACCCAGATGGCGCGTTTGCAAATAGAGTAGACCCGGATCCACATTTCTTTATAACATAAATAGTCAGAAGGTATTGGAATTTGGAATGAATATAGAACAGGGAAAGAGTTAAATACATTAAACACTGCTCGATTTAATCCATGATGATCTTTTTAACCTTTACTTCATGAACAGTCATGCAAGAAATAATGGCACCGTGAATATTTATCTGATGAGTTTTTATAAGGGCATCTGAGCAATTTCGGCCTTGACAGAAACGGTAGATCAGCTCTATATATCACTATAAGCAAACATAACAGACCCCGATCAGACGGCTCCTACAGGACTGATGGGGTCGACTCTGCTTGAAAGAGCCTAAAATGCGTTTGTTTAATCTATGAGTTTTAACAGTAAAATAGCATTGCCTTTTATGAAAGGAAATGAAGTTAACCTCATGTAGACCTCCCGCCTGACTTTTGTTCCATTCATGTAGACGGTATCTTCTTCGGACAATAATTTATTTAGCATGCTAAAGATTAATACAGCATGACATGTCTTAAGCGGCCATCAAACAGATCTAATTATGGGCCTGTAAGCAGGTGGCAGCTTAATGTATTACTGTTGCCCTCTTATAGGAGCTTTCTGCATTACCGTTGCCTGCATTAAGCAACCACCTATTTTAAGACTCCTGTGTTCAATAAATGAATGACCGCGTAAGGCATGTTCTGAGGTATAGATGCACTGGTGCGAGAGCGAGACGCAAACACTGACAAACCCCGATGCATGATAGATTAACACGTCTCCTGTTCAATATTCATGTAAGAAATGAATATTAACTGTATTTTTATAAAGCAAAATTTTCAAGGAAATATTTTGCTTTGACAAAAACTTACAACCAGAGCTATATCATTTCAAAAGCAAACAGAGGAGACCCTGATCAGACGGCTCCTATAGGAACCGTCTGATCTGAGTCTACTCTGTTTGCAAATGCGTTAATATGAAAGAAAGGGTAAAAGCGAAAGTTGCTACATTAAAACGCATATTTTCAATTAAATCATAAAACATTATGTTGGTTATTTTCAAATATTCTAATGAAGATTGCCAAAATACTTATAATATTTTGTTGTACACTAATATGATGTGGGCCTATTTCGAACAGTTACAAAGCTAAAACGCAAACCGAATAAATACTAATAAGTCGGCGAATAACATCGGGATCTTCGATCGATTTTTCTTGTGATATACTCATTTTTTGTATATAGTTAAATGACTGGTGTAATTTTCAGGCATCTTGAAACCGCGTTGCAAGTAAAGACTACCACTTTGAAGTGTTGAAGACCTTCTTCATCTCAATATGATCTCTATTGATATCAACTATGACAAACCGCACTAGCAGGGTTGTAAACAATCCATTGTTGTTAGCGTAGCGCTACCAAGGGAATGGGATTTCGTTACTATGACGAACATACAGTAGAACCTGGCTGAAGCGACCATCATACAGATGTCTTTAAGGCAGGTGGCAGCTTAATGTAGGTCAAACGTAATGACGAAATATTCCATATTAACTTTCTGCAATACTTTTGCCTTATTTTAAGCAACAACCTATTTTTAAAGGGCCCAATTAATATAAGGTTGCTTTGACTTAAGTCATGTTCTATTGTAGTATTGCTTTTAAAAGTGCCAGCTTTGTAGCTCTAAGCAATAATGTCGATAAATCTCTCTGCCAACAATTGCTAAAACTTTATTGAATTCGCAAAGATAATTCACAGAGTGCTTGAAAAACAAACATGCAAAGAAAGCTATTTTTTCATTTAGTACTGAGAATGACAAATTATCAAAATATTGGTCATACATAATTAAAAAAAATACACACGCTGGTACCATGTCTAACAAGTGGCTCATTCCGCCAGCATCGTCATCATGATATGTATAGTGAAATATAAAATTAATTTTAAAATCTAAAGTAGATACTCGTTAAAGTATCGTGTAAGCACGGTTTAACCCTTGAACCGTTTCTCTCATACAAACTCTTTTTCACGCCTTTACAAACCGAGTAGACCCAGATCAGAATTCTCCTGTAGGAGCCGATTGATCAGCGTCTACTTTATTTGCTTATGGAATTACATGTATATAGATATGATTCTACGACCAAATAATCCCGTATTCAAACATCGTTGTAAAATATAAGCCAATAAATATCCATGATATCATTGTTTCCCGTGAATATTCATGAGCGAAATGATTAACTCATATATACGCCTTTTAACATATTTGCAAAAGAGTAGACCCAGAGCAAATCACTCTTGCAATATACGTGTATGTAAGAGTAGGCCCAGAACAAATCACTCTAGCAATATACGTGTATGTAAGAGTAGACCCAGAACAAATCACTCTAGCAATATACGTGTATGTAAGAGTAGGCCCAGAACAGATCACTCTAGCAATATACGTGTATGTAAGAGTAGACCCAGAGCAAATCACTCTTGCAATATACGTGTATGTAAGAGTAGACCCAGAGCAAATCACTCTTGCAATATACGTGTATGTAAGAGTAGACCCAGAACAAATCACTCTTGCAATATACGTGTATGTAAGAGTAGACCCAGAACAAATCAATCTTGCAATATACGTGTATGTAAGAGGAGACCCAGAACAGATCACTCTTGCAATATACGTGGTTGTAAGAGTAGACCCAGAACAAATCACTCTAGCAATATACGTGTATGTAAGAGTAGGCCCAGAACAGATCACTCTTGCAATATACGTGGTTGTAAGAGTAGACCCAGAACAAATCACTCTAGCAATATACGTGTAAGAGTAGGCCCAGAACAAATCACTCTAGCAATATACGTGTATGTAAGAGTAGACCCAGAACAATACACTCTTGCAATATACGTGTGAGTAGAACCAGAAGAAATCACTCTTGCAATATCACTCTTGCAATATACGTGTATGTAAGAGTAGACCCAGAACAAATCACTCTTGCAATATACGTGTATGTAAGAGAAGGCCCAGAACAGATCACTCTTACAATATACGTGTATGTAAGAGTAGACCCAGAACAAATCACTCTTGCAATATACGTGTATGTAAGAGTAGGCCCAGAACAAATCACTCTTGCAATATACATGTATGTAAGAGTAGACCCAGAACAATACACTCTTGCAATATACGTGTATGTAATATAAATCGGAGTCTGTAGTTGGTATGGGATCCGGAAAACGGTAACAAAATCCTCTTGTCCACATTGGCATTAACCATGTATATGCTTTTCTTTGTATTTGCAAACAGAGTAGACCATGATCAGACGGTTCATATAGTAGTCGTCTGATCAGGGTCTGCTCTGTTTGCTGATGGAATAATACAGATCTGATTTTACACGTTTTGTCAGGGCTAAAAAATCCCGTGTTCATTTTTTAGTATAAAACTTCAGCGAAATTATGATGTCATTACTACTAACATGAATATTCATGGAGTAAAGGATTAAAACATCAATTACTTAATACAGTAAAATCCCGCTAATGCGATCACCTAAAATAGGTATAATTAGGGGTGCTAGATGCAGGTGGTAGCTTAATGCAGGACAAAAGTAATGCATTTCTGCATTATTTTTGTCCTGCATTAAGCAACCACCTGCTTATAAAGACACCCATGTTTATTCATAAACTGGTCGCATTAGAGTGGTTCTAGTGTATCATTACAATAGTTGCGCAGAGTTTCATAGGATAAGGTAAATACTAAGTGACACAACAGGAAAACGTCGCTCATTGTAATAATTTACTCAATCACTACTGATGCAAGCTCCAGTTTAGATATTGTTTTCTTCTAAGTCTTGTGTTTGAACTATATTGCAAGAAAATTGTAGAAACGCATGTCTGTATAATATATTTGTATTAACAATTAGAACAGACTCTGATCAAAATTATTTTGCCTATTAACCCTGTAGTTCATAGATACGCATTTCTACGCCTTTGCAAGCAGAGTAGACCCAAATCAAACGGCTCCAATAGGAGCCGTCTGATCAGGGTTTGCTCTGTTTGCTTGATTTAAATATGTATTATATGATTCTACAGTTTCTGCTATGGCGAAGTATTAATGTGTTCACACCAATCTTAATAATATTCATTATTTCGTACATGAAATGTCCATTGAGTAAAGGGTTACAACACACATCAAAACATCAAATCAATGAATGCTGAATAGTCCATCATTGAATGCTTGCTTAATGGTAGAGCTCATTTCGTATTAAATGTTAATGTTTGCGAGACGATTCCTGATCAGAGGACCCCTAAATGAGCCCTGCAACCTGGATCTACACTGTTTGAAAATGTAAATACACGTAGGCCGTATTCAAAGGGTTAAACGCTCAGTTTAAGCAACAAGTAAGATAGCTAGTTGGGATGCAAGCGTATGAGGTATGGCTGTTGGGATGGTTAGTTCAACAAGTAAGATAGCTGGTTGGGATACATGCGTATGAAGCATGGCTGTTGGGATGGTTAGTTCAACAAGTAAGATAGCTGGTTGGGATGGTTAGTTCAACAAGTAAGATAGCTAGTTGGGATGCATGCGTATGAGGTAGGGCTGTTGGGATGGTTAGTTCAACAAGTAAGATAGCTGGTTGGGATACATGCGTATGAAGCATGGCTGTTGGGATGGTTAGTTCAACAAGTAAGATAGCTGGTTGGGATGGTTAGTTCAACAAGTAAGATAGCTAGTTGGGATGCATGCGTATGAGGTAGGGCTGTTGGGATGGTTAGTTCAACAAGTAAGATAGCTAGTTGGGATGCATGCGTATGAGGTATGGCTGTTGGGATGGTTAGTTCAACAAGTAAGATAGCTGGTTGGGATACATGCGTATGAAGCATGGCTGTTGGGATGGTTAGTTCAACAAGTAAGATAGCTGGTTGGGATGGTTAGTTCAACAAGTAAGATAGCTGGTTGGGATGCATGCGTATGAGGTAGGGCTGTTGGGATGGTTAGTTCAACAAGTAAGATAGCTGGTTGGGATGGTTAGTTCAACAAGTAAGATAGCTAGTTGGGATGCATGCGTATGAGGTAGGGCTGTTGGGATGGTTAGTTCAACAAGTAAGATAGCTGGTTGGGATACATGCGTATGAAGCATGGCTGTTGGGATGGTTAGTTCAACAAGTAAGATAGCTGGTTGGGATGGTTAGTTCAACAAGTAAGATAGCTAGTTGGGATGCATGCGTATGAGGTAGGGCTGTTGGGATGGTTAGTTCAACAAGTAAGATAGCTAGTTGGGATGCATGCGTATGAGGTATGGCTGTTGGGATGGTTAGTTCAACAAGTAAGATAGCTGGTTGGGATACATGCGTATGAAGCATGGCTGTTGGGATGGTTAGTTCAACAAGTAAGATAGCTGGTTGGGATGGTTAGTTCAACAAGTAAGATAGCTGGTTGGGATGCATGCGTATGAGGTAGGGCTGTTGGGATGGTTAGTTCAACAAGTAAGATAGCTGGTTGGGATGGTTAGTTCAACAAGTAAGATAGCTGGTTGGGATACATGCGTATAAAGTAGGGCTGTTGGGATGGTTAGTTCTGCGAGGTTTTTTGTGTTGGTATGGGAAAGGGATTACTGCATTAGAATACAAAACGGAAATAGAAATGAGCAATAACGTTTTCTGTTGAAATTAAAATCAGCTATTTCCGACTGCAGGGAAACTGACAGAAATGCTCTTAGCAAATTAAACTGTGATTTCTCCTTCGACATCTTAAGCTTAGTGGATTTTAGGATTTAGCTTGGAAATCATTTAACCCTTTCCCTCATATAAACGTGTCTGTACGCATTTGCAAACAGAGTAGACCCAGACCAGATGGCTCCTAGAGAAGCCGTCTGATCAGGGTCTGCTCTGTTTACTAATGGAATTTGAAAGGTCGGGTTCTTTACTTTCTAAAATTGCTACAATTTTCCACCTTCCATATTTCATTATAACTATTTCGACCATGAATATTCAGTAGGTATTGAAATTTGGAATAAACATAGAGCAGGGAAAGGGTTAAGAAAAAGGTATTACAGTATAAGATAGCCATCACATTATTCACAAATGTATATATGTCTGCTCTGTGTGCAAAAGCGCAGAGAATGCGTCTGAATGAGGTAAAGCATTAAAGTGATTTTCCCGACAATAAAGCACTCTTATGAAGGTTTTCAATTTGAACTTATATCGAGCAGTGCCCCCATGATACAAAACACACCGTTTTCGTCGATATTTATAATGTTTTGCTGTACAACAAAATATGCCGAACAGTAACGAAACTAAGACACAGCCCGAATAAGCAAAAATACATCGGCGAATCTTCAATATCTAACACATGATGGTTTTATCTTCTCCAGCGTTTTTCAGTCAGTTTTCTTGCGATATACTTCTTTTCAGCACATAAACAAATGATTTTAGTAATATTTAACCCTTTCGCTGCCAAACTATGTCGTCTGCTAACTTTGTCGTCTGCTACTAATTTTCATTCTTTTGATTTTATTCATTTTTGTTTCAAAAACATAGTAATAGTAACAAACCGTTTGGATCCTGATGAGACGCCGAGTTACTCGGCGTCTCATCTGGATCCAAACTGTTTGCATAGGTAATCACAGATCCAGCATTGGCAGTGAAAGGGTTAAGCATTTTTAAAAAGCGTTGGAAGTAGAGGCTGATACTCTAACACTTCGGATAAAGCATTCTCAACAAACCAGTATTTAAAGAACACGTGTAGCCATAGAAATATTATAACAGTACACATTCCACATTCGCATTTGTTTGAATGTAACGTGAGATTATGTGAAAGAAATAGAATCTCTTCAACGTGAAATTGGCCATTTGGTACAGAGGTCTATTTCTGATCAAAGTACAGTAAATCCCCACTAAACCGTACGTTTAAGTTGGTAAAAGTGCCAGTCTTTAAGACAGGTGGTTGCTTAATTCAGGATGAAAGTCGTGCATAAAACATCAAAAATAGCCTTCTGCATGACCTTCACCCTGCATTAATCACCTTCTTGCCTAAAACATCTAAATTCTTCTTTACTAACATTTCCGGTTTAGAGGAGTTTTACTGCACCGAAAACTTTCGTTAACAATTGGGAAGCAAACATCTAGAAATTTGTTCCATTTTAACGTACATGTATTGACAACTTGAATGTCTAGATCTCAATATAAGTCTACCTATTTGTCAAGGAATACAATAGACTAAAACGGAACTAAGCTAGATAGTAATGATATAAAGATACAGGCCAGTAGGACAAGCAATCCTTGATATTAAATGGGATGCAATCGTCCAGAACTGTCACAATAAATCAGTCTGAAACCATATCAATGCATTATCATCATTTTCAAGGGAATTTAGAATTTCAGAAAACGATAATTCAACTTGAGGTTTACTTAATGCATCTTTGTTAAATATGATACCGCCGATCGGGACCAAACCGTCATTTGCGAACAACTTGGATCCAGACGAGACGCCGAGTAACTCGGAGAGTAACTCGTAGTCTCGTCAGGATGCAAGCTGTTTGATACTCGATATGTAGTTTTTCAAAAGTTTGAACGAATCGCAAGTTAAAATTGTTTCATATCGGAGTTTGAGCAGATATTGTTTTTGGCAGGATAAGGGTTAAAATAGACATAGAAAAGTTTACTAAACATTTCTATTAGTATAAACACGAATGGCATGGAAAGTAAATTTCGAGCCCTACAGTTCGGGATCTGAGTGGTTTGTCCTTAAAGAGGTAGCATACTGAACAACCTTCAAACACCTGGGGGTCAATAATGCTGTAGCGTAAAAATCGCAAAAAAGACTTGTTCGATGAGAATAATGAGAAAGTGTAAAACCCTCTAGCAGTAACGTACCATTTTCACACATCATTCCAAATGCAGGCAACCGCCATATGCATTGACCGGAAGATTTAAAACATGTATAATAATCGATTGTGTTACACCAACTTATGTTACTTGAATAGTAACTTTCAAAGTTTTAGTATCATCTACATTTAAAAAATCACGATTTCTTAACCTTAAATCTTCCTGTAAGAAAAAACCGACACCATGGATACCAATCAGGTAATGTTTTATAATGGCGCATGACCATAGGAAAGTTTAGCCATGCGAGAAACTGTGTACGTCCCTGCATGTGCGTACTGACTTGTCAAAGTGGACGGGCTCATCATCGCATAACTACCAATCAGTAAAAAAGATTGACATTTCCTATATAATTATCGCATGAATATTAATTACGTGAATTATCATAATAGCACATGGACATGGTAATGGCAGATACTAAAGAATCATATATATATCATACCATAAGCAAACAGAGAAGGCCCTGGCCAGATGTCTCCTGCAGTAGCCGTCTGACCAGGGTCTACTCCTTTTGCACAGGCGTAGAAAGGTGCATTTATGGAGTAAAGGGTTTAATAAATGTGCAGATCCTGATAAAAAAACTCTTCTAGGAGTCCTCTTATCTGGGTTTACACTGTTTGCATACACAAGTACACTAATTTCTAGCACTGGAATGGATAACTTACCCGAGATCTTTTAGAAATCACCCATGGTTCAACCTGAAAAAGAAAGAATCGACAATGTAGCCTTTACTTACAATAGCAATGCTTTGACATGCGTATGTTGCAATCAGTATAGAACAAGATCAGTCATTGTGTGAGAGATCCAACTTCTAATGAACTCTTATCCTGACGAACGCGACCTAACCGTCATTAGGAAACAGGTTGGGTCCAGTACCTCGACGTCTCATCAGGATCCAGACTGTTTGACAGTCGGTCAATAATTTCTCAAAATCTTAAACAAATCGCATGTCAGTAAATAGAAGATCTTACATGAGTGTTCATTGCAAATTGTTTTTTATGAAACAAGTTTATTATAATAATATCACACGAGCTTTAGCGAATGTAATATTCATTATAGTAAACGAGTTTTATGAAAACAATTTGTAATGTACACGAATGTAAGATTCTTCTTATCACATAGCCCTTAAAACATGCCACAGAAAGTGGAACAGACTACATCAGACTATATCTGACGACAGTTTCTGCCATTGTTTACATCGTAGTACAGTCGGATTCAAACTGCTCGTTTGCATAAAAATGCACTAGAGCATTTCTGCGATTTACGGCACTATGTTTCGGCACTCCCACTCGACAGATTATGTGATAAATCTTGATTCAGATTAGAGTTTGAGCAGAGCTTAATTCTTCGGTAGGATAAGGGGTAACGTACATTATGATAGAACTGGATATAAGAGACGTACATGTCTATCAAAATCACGAGGCGATTCTAATAACTGTCATTGAGATATAGTTTGACAGTGAAATATAGAAACTTATCCTGTCACCATCTTGTTTAGTGGCGTAATAACACGGTGCCTAATCAACCTTTTGTTATTAGGTCGATATATTACTACGCGACAAGTATATAAGTGCACCGAATGATCTCGGGGGACTACTTTCTATGATAATACGTTGCTTATAAACGGCAAACAACATCAACTCAATGTCTCAAAATGCTTAGATTCCACCCGGTCAATCAAAATCACTATAGACTAAGAATCGATACTACTACTTGCTGAGGACATTTAGTTTGAGACAGAGACAGAGAATATACAGGAACATAGTATTCCAAATGGACCATGATGAACAGTGCAGTCCCAGATCAGACAGCATTTGTTCAAGATAGCGTCGAATAAGGGACTTCACTGTTGGTGTTTGTTTTCAAATTTTAGTTCTTAGTCTGTGGTCAATTCCTTTGAAAGTTACATTAATATATCTCAATTCTTCATTTTACCGAAATGGTTTAACCATTTACTCCATAAATACACCTTTCTACACCATTGCAAACAGAGTAGATCCAAATCAGACGGCTCCTGTGGTGGTCAAGATCTGCGCTGTTTTTTATGATTTAATATAGATAAAAAATGTGACTTGGGTGTGGTAGTATCATGAAACGTGCCTATCGTTTCATGGCTGGTTGGTGGTGTTGACTAACGTCAGTTTCTGTCAACTATGGGCTAACTGAATGCCCTCGAGAGATGGAAGGGGATACAGAGAAGCCCTGGGCGCGATGCCCTACTCTTATTATCGATCGAGTTTCTCTCGTTCTTTTAGATGACCAGTGTAAATCAGTGACACCTCAGTTTATAAAGTCTCCATATAACTGAAACGGTTGGTGGGACCCAAATAGCACCCACATGCTTTCCAACTTTATCTATCAATAGCAGTGCGCCGTTGTTGTTTTCAAGAAAGACACTGAACTACTGATATATTGATGAATGTTCAACTACGTAAACCCTGATCAGATGCCCCGTGTCCACGAATCGGTAGCCTGTGTATGTCCACAAAGGCAAAAGATAGGCTGTCTAATATAACAGTCCACATGCCGTTTACTTTAGGTCGTTTTTGTAATGTTTGAAAACTGTTTGTGGTGAAATACTTATATGTTTTCAAAACAATGTCATAAACATCAAACTTCTGAAATAACTGTAGGCATACCTTGCATCCAATGTATCAAAAACTACATATATTTTTATATTTGATTTGAAGAATTTCTCGTTTAGACGTTACATTCTTAAGTTAAGCAAATTATCTAAAGTATTTCAATATATCTTCATCTGTACATTTCGAGCCAATTCGAACATTACAATATCCAATAAGATATAAAAGAGGGTTAAATCCCCCATTAATCATTCAATTCATAGATCGCGAAGAAGAACGTTATTCATCAGATATGCTGGCGGTTACTCGACAGGCCTGTAAGTAGCAGGAAACTCTACATACAGTAAAACGTCTCCAATACGTCCACCAAAATATCAGAGTATCAAATACAGGTGGTAGCTTAATGCAGGACGAAAGTAATGCATAAAGTTCCTATAGGAGCTTTCTGCATTACTTTCGTCCTGCATTAAGCACTCACTTGCTTTAGATTCACTCATGTTTATCTATTAAGAGGTAGCTTTAGGAGAGGATCGTCTGTATAGGTCTTCAGTCATGCCGTGCCTCTAGACAGTCAATTTGATTTGTAAATGCTGTGGAATCACAAATCGAAACAACGTAAACAACCTCTTTACCCGTTACTCCAATACTATTTATGATTAGATCCCACTTTATTTACAAACTTGTTATCTCAGCTAGTATATTGATATGTATATTAGGACAATTATGTCTATGAAAGGCAGGGTCAATTCAAACATAAAACGATCCTGCTCACACAGCTCATATAGGGCTACATGGATGATCTGGTCTGGATCTACACTGTTTACAAAATTCATAATAAGCGTATTTATGGAGTATAGGGTTATACAAATCAACACTTTAGACGACAGTTTGTGATGACGTCTCATCAGCATCCTAAATACAGTAGAACCCCGCTAATTGGACCACTTAATGAATATACATGGGTGTCTTTATAAGCAGGTGGTTGCTTAATGCAGGGCAAAGTAATACAGTCTAGGAGCTTTCTGCATTACTTTTGTCCTGCATTAAGCTACCACCTGCATCGAGCACCTGAAATTATACCTCTTTTAGGTGGTCGTATTAGAGGGGTTCTACTGTAGTTGACAATGATGAATTGTTTATCTTCAAAAAAGAAAAGGAAACAATAATGCTCTTTTAGAAGAGTAGCAGACAACAACGTTGAAGACAAAAGTCCCTTATCCTGTTATTTACGACCTGTCTCGCATTTGCAAACAGTTTGGATCCAGATTAGAGGTCGAGTAAATCGGTGACTAATAAGGATCCAAACTATTTGACACTCGGTCAATAGTTTCTCAAAAGCTTGATCGCATCGGAAATAATCACACTTGTAACACATCCAAAAGTGAGTATACATTATATTGCTTTTTAAATATATTCATAGATTCCATGTCATAGGCTCAATGGCTGGACTGTGACTATCTGCAAATCGCATATTTACAATATGAACTCCAGTGGCGCCGTGTACAGAATTGCTTATGTAGATAAGGTATTATGTATTCAAATATATAATCCCTCTAATGTAATCACCAAAACAGGTATAATTATGGGTCTTAAAGACAGGTGGTTGCTTAATGCATGACGAAAGTGTACTTTGAGATAGAGAAACTTTTATACAGAATGTAGACTAAGTCAACCAACACGTGTTTTCCACGATATACTTCTGTGAATTGTTAAAGGCAGGTATATCGGAGTGGTATCTGCCTAAACTACTTTAATCCATTCCCTTATAGGCACTTTGTAGACCAAGTCTAGTTGAATAATTCTACTGAAACCATTGTGGTAAATAGAGAATTCGCTCCTAAAGAGCAAATGCTCTATATATCATATCGGTTTCAAAAAGTGATCATAAACACATGCGTCAACAGGCCTCATGATGGAATGGGTTGGTTAACGTCAATGAATTACATTTATCAAATAGTCTACTCGTACGCATGATTAAACATTAGTAAAAGCTGTTTGAGCAATTGCTTATGAATTAATATAGATCTAGATATGATTCTACACTTTCTGCCATGACACAACAATATTTGTTTGTGCTAAGGTGTAATTATGATTTTTTTAAATACAGTAAAACCTCTCTATAACGGACACCAAATTACATCAAGTATTTTGTGTTAAAGGCAGGTGGCTGCTTAAAGCAAAGTGAAAGTAAAACAGAACGCTCCTATAGGAGCGTTCTGTTTTACTTTCACGTTGCTTTAAGCAGTCACCTGCCCTAAATATAAACTAATTGACACAAATTAGTGGCCGTTATAGAGATGTTTCACTACATATAATTATTGTTTACGTTAATATTCATGGGGTAGAGAGTTAATGTTGATGAACAGTCCTGGGTTGATCTTAGTTCCATATTTCAATTGCTCAGACAGTTTTTACTTTATTTATGTTATAGATACACATACAGTTTGGCATTTTGACACTGGTGTCACTATTGATTTTGCGAAAACAAACACAACCTGCAGTGCTAATTATTATCTGCTAAAAGCAAACTCTTGTAGTTGTTAGCGTTAACTGGTTAGTCTCCATACTTACATACTGTCATTCATAACTTAAACCTTTTAAATGCCACAAAACAAATGAACTGATAGTTGAAAATAGTTTTAACGTCCGATGTTTAGAGCCGATTTACTGTAGTTAAAGACAATGACCTTCAGGTTTAGATAAGGCTAAACGATAATGTTAAAACGGCGTGTTCACTAATAAGGCATGAAAAAAGAACTTGACAATTGAAACTACGTAACGCTAACCCTTACTCCGGTAAAGACATTAATATCTGAACAAGTCATGCTATGTTGCAATGTGTGTCTACTTCCAATTCGATTAGACCAAGCCTCTGGGAAACTATTGACCGGGTACCCAACAGCTTGGTGCCCGACTGGACGCAGAGTCACCTGCGATATACAGCACGAGGGGTAATTGAAGAGAAATAAAACACCCATAAACAGTGTATACAGGGATGGCATTTATGACACATTTGTGGTAATAGTGCATGAGATTCCGTTTTAATTGCAACATCGCTACTTTAACACATTAAGTTGGCAATAACAAGCATTGCATTACGTTTAGATAGGCACTTTTCTTAATTAATCAATATAGAGCACTAGTCTTAAAAAGAAATATATTCATCCTGACAGTCGCATTAGCAAACAGCTTGGATGCAGATGAGACGGTGAGTAACTTGGTCTCATCAGGATCCAATCTATTTAGGACTCAGTCAATAACTTCTCAAAAAGTTTAAGCAGACATCAATATTTCTTTTTAGAAATGATCAAAGCTAACGAATGTTTATAAGCTAGTGGTACCTTCACTCCACTTTGGTTTTCAATGGTAACGTTTACAAATAAATACCAATATTCAGTATTCATGAAAGAAATAATGACATCATGAATATTAATTAGATTAAAGTTTTAAAATTGCTTATGAAACACATTTTTATAATGGCGTATGAACACAGGACATTTTGGCTCTGGCAGAAACTTGTAGAATCAGATATATTCTAATATCATAAGCAAACAGAGAAGATCCTGATCAGATGGCTCCTATGCCCTTTACTTCATTAATATTCAAATAAGAAATAATTATGGTATGAATATGAAACAGCTGAAGTTGAAATGGCATTATGAACAATGGGTTATGTTTTATTAAGACAAAATTGGACAATCCCTCCTTGTTGGGACAACCCGTCCAGAAACTGTCTGATGTTGAATAAAAAAAAGCAGACCTTGTTGGGACCCCCCCCCCCCCCCCCGAAACTGTCTGCTATTGAACAAAAAAGAGCAGACCTTGTTGGGACAACCCCTCGAGAAACTGTCAAATATTTGAACAAAAAGCAGACCTTGTTGGGACAACCCCTCCAGAAACTGTCTGCTATTGAACAAAAAGAGCAGACCTTGATGGGACAACCCCTCCAGAAACTGTCTGATATTTGAACAAAAAAGCAGACCTTGTTGGGACAACCACTCCAGAAACTGTCTGCTATTGAACAAAAAGAGCAGACCTTGTTTGGACAACCCCTCCAGAAACTGTCTGCTATTGAACAAAAAGAACTGACCTTGTTGGGACAACCCCTCCAGAAACTGTCTGATATTGAACAATAATAACTGACCTTAATGAAACAACCCCTCCAGAAACTGTCTGCTATTGAACAAAAATAACTGACCTTGATGAAACAACCCCTCCAGAAACTGTCTGCTATTGAACAAAAAGAGCAGACCTTGATGGGACAACCCCTCCAGAAACTGTCTGCTATTGAACAAAACGAGCAGACCTTGATGGGACAACCCTTCCAGATACTGTCTGATGATGAACAAAAATAGCAGACCTTGTCGGGACAACTTTCCAGAATCTGTCTGATATTGAACAAAAAGAGCAGACCTTGTTGGGAAAACCTCTCCAGAAATTTAACAAAATGAGCAGACCTATATACATGTAGACAGCGCCTACATGATTTGTCTGTTCTTGGTCTGTCTGTTTGCAAGGACATCAAATGCATCTCTAACAAGGAAGGAAGTAATTTACAGAAATTAATAGTTTCCAGTTACAAACATATTTTCAGGAAATCAACAATTTTGTAGAATAAACAGATTTCTAAACATGATGGCGCCAGCACAAAATTGACAATGAATTGAATACCAGATATTCAAACAAAACAATACGAAGTTGATATCCTTATTTCGACATATTCTGATGAGCTGTCAAGTATTCTCTGGTCAAATTACGGTGTATGAGACACAACAATGATGGCCTTTGTGAAATATTAGACATGAGGCACAACAATGATGACCTTTGTGAAATATTAGACATGAGACACAACAATGATGACCTTTAGGAATTATTTGACATGAGGCACAACAATGATGGCCTTTGTGAAATAATTAGACAATCTGATCGTGTATTTGGAAACAAATGGAAGAACACAATGTTAACCCTATGCGCCATGAATATTCATGCAGGACATAATGACGTCATTAATATTAATTAGATTGTTATAATAGCTCATGAACACTGGAAGTTTTGGTCAGGCAGAACTGGTTTCGGTCATGGCAGAAGCTATACAATAAGATATATATTATATCATAAGCAAACAGAGTAGGCCCATATCAGACGGCTCCTGTAGGAGCCGTCTGATATGGGTCTACTCTGTTTGCAAAGACGTAGAAAAGATTATAATGACTTACAGTAAACTTCTTCTAAAACCAAAACGAGATCCAATCCTGGGTGGTAGGGGCAGATGGTAGCCCAATGTAGGGTGGTAGTTATGTATAAAGCTCCGATATTACACCCATCTTTATTCGTTAGGTTATCGTTGTGCCTCGATGCAAATAATCATAATATTAATCGAAGTGATGTCGTAAACATGACATGTAATATTAAATGTTAACCATTCTCTTGCTGAATTTTAAAATACATTTCTCCTTCTTTACCCATGCCCTGTTATAATTACATATATATATATATTCACTGTGTACAAGTATTTCGCTGTGCAATCACTGCTGTGGAGTGCACTGGTTGCACGATCAACTTGTAAATAGTGCAGACATTGATGAGACAGCTACTGCAGGAGCTGTCTCATCTGGGTCTTCACTATTTACAGGTAGGTATATTGACGTGAATAGCAAGCGAAGGGTTAATTATTCTCGTTATCAGTCTAACATGCGCGTAATAAGGGACACATTCGACAACACATTGAATTGACTATTTGGCTACAATTTTCATTTCTTTTTTTCACACCTTTTCTTTCAAATATATTATAGTAACAAACCGTTTGGATACTGATACAAAATCGCGTTACTCGGCATAGCATCTAGATCCAAGGTCACATATAGAAAATTGACAACGAAATAGTAAATCTTTCTTCCGCTAAAATGAACATGACTCACATAGGCCAACAGTTTATATCCAGATGAGATGCCAAACTGTTTGACAGTCACACAGCGGTGAGGATATATCCAGATGAGATGCCAATCTGTTTGACACTCACACAGCGGTGAGGAGTAATATTCTGCGGTTGCTATCACGTATTGTATAAAGAAAATCTCGTCTGCAATAGTTTTCGGTATTTATTTCCCCCCGGTGGCTTTAAAACATCAATAACAACATTAAACAGTTTGGATCCTGATGAGACGCGGTGTTACTCAGGATCCAATGTGTTTGTTTAGGTATTCATAGAATCACCAGTGTAAGCTAAAGAGTTACAATTACGCTAAGGAACAGTAAAACGCCTCTAGACCGGAATTCTTGTAAATACTTTTAGGCAGGTGACTGCTTAATGCAGGGTGAACGTCATGCAGAAAGCTCCTAGACTAGGACTTTTGCCCTGCATTAAGCTGCCACCTGTCTGCAAGACCGATAGCTATACTAATAAACGTTTGGTTTAGAGACGGTTTACTGTATTAGAAAACTGCACAGTGTTATCCCCAGTGCTGCACGGGTTGATACATTCTGTTTGAGAAACACGTTCACAGAATAACTAATTGGACCGAACGTAATTTAGTTTTACTTCAAGACGGACCTTTAAAGCAGAACAACATTGCGTCAGATTATACCGGCTGTCTGGAATCTCCAAATCATCCAAATCAAGTTAGCATTTCAACCTCACTTGTTTATTCTGACATGTTACGAGGTGCCGGCCATAAAATGTGCAATATTTAACCCTTTACACGATGAATATTCATACACAAAAAGTGCTGACACGAATAACAATTCAATGATTTTTCATTATGACAAATGTGCACATGTAATCTAGGCTAAGACAGAAACTGAATCATATCTATATTAGTTCAAAGCAAACAGAGCAGACTCTGGTCCGATTGCTCCTAAAGAAGCTGTTTAATCTGGATCTACTCTATTTGCAAGGCCTTAAAAAGAAATCACAATACAATTAATTTATTCTAAAGCGACCACCAAAATACATCTTATTCTTGGAGTTAAAGGCAGGTAGCTTAGTGCAGGACGAAAGTTATACCGAAAGCTTTCCTTCATTTTAACGCCTGTTCAAGCATTTGCAAACAGAGTAGACCCAGATCAGACGGCTCCTATAGATCAGCTATGTTTTCTTATGGTATAGTAGATAGTATATACCTGTGCTAAAACATCCAGTGTAAATTGCCATCATAAAAATGCAGCTGATAAATACCCATGATGTCATTATTTCTTAGATAAACATTGAACAGGGAAAGGGTTAAGCAAACATTCGCTTTTAAAAACTTCTATGTTTATTCATACCATGACTCCTTTAGAGAGGAGTAACTGTTCAAAGAAAAATGTTGCCGACTCAGCAAATCATTAAATGAGTCACCGCTTCATAATTATATTGTATATATGTAGTTCTCAAATGTGAGATACGAGATTTAATAGTGTGCATAACAATCAGTTGTATGCAGTTTGTTATCCAGCATCAACAGAACCAATTCCATTAGCTACTAAAATTTCAAACTAAACGTAGTAAACACTGGAAATTACTCAAATTGCCATATCGTTTATTTGACATTTGATTGTCCTGTCGTTTGATGTCCTGGCAATTCAGTATAACGGTTACAGACGTGCATGATGTTTAGAACCATGGCGCAAGGAATAGCATTGATACCAAAACCCAGAGGTCCAGATAAGATACGTAAATATAAACATTTTCAAGAACAGCTCCTTTATTTCTCCACCAAACCCTATACTGTGACCACTCTTTAGAATCGCCTCGACGAGACGATTCTAAAGAGTGCCACAGTATAGGTTTTGGTGGGAAAATGATATATATAAAAGTAAGGCATGCAAGATGTTTTACGACGTTCTTTTGAAATGCAAATTAAATTGTCCCAAACCGTAATTCAAGCAAAACTTCTTTTTCAATCTATGTTTTTTCTCTTGTATTATCCTGATTTATTTTCTTTGAGAAAATCACCAGTTTGAATGACTCCATTTTTGACAAAGGCCGTCTCCCACTCGGTGTCCAATCGATACGAATTTTCACATCACTGTGTCAATAACTCAATTTCATTCCCAGATTCATTCTATGCCCTCCACATTCATCCGGAATGATAGTTTTTGACAAATCTCGATAAAATAAGACATATGTGCTATATGTACCAATGTCTGTCTATTGTGTTGTTTTCCAATTTTTCTGTGGTCTATACAAACATCTTTAATGGAGGAACTCTAATGATCCCAAAATGGAACATAATAAAACAGTGTAAACCCAGACCGGATAACTCCTGGAGAATTCCTCTGACCAGGGTCTTCACTGTTTACTGTATCAATCAATGTTAAAAGTTGTTCAAAGCATATTCTTCTTTTGCACGACCCCTTACATGAAAAGTGAACATTTAGCAAAATTCATTATGAACGAATTTACCTCAAACAACAAGGGGATATAAAAGACAAAGGTAAAAATTAAATGGTTAATATAAAACAAATCATGGAGAATTCGATGATATCTGGCTTTTGTGGTAATTATAACCAAAAACATCGAAACAAACGAACCGTAAACGTCCGCGAGCGTTAATTTGCTTTTGGAAAATGGAGAATGGTAGGTTTATGGTCCTTTGTCAGTTTTTCTTATTTAAATGATTTTATATCACAGGGTAAATAGTCATCCCTTAATATTAATTGATCCCTGCTACCGTCTAACAGAATGATGCTCTAACAATACATCCATGCTAAACTGCTTCGATCACAGAAACAGCGTAAAATTATTCACGACTGATATACCTTTTAATACATACTTAATTAACACGAACTTAGAACTATCAACTATTTAGCTTTCATTGCATTTTGCTCTGAATTAATGCACACATTGTTGCGGTAAATAAGTTTGGCTGTCTAGTCTTTTGAGATTGTGTAGATTTGTGCTCTGGAGATTTAGATTGACTACAGAAGTATGCGTGGTAGACATTACTGGCCCCAGGGAAGATCATTTCTATAATCAAATCAGCAGAGACATTGTCTCTACTGAATATATAATTCGGAGACTTCCCGCACTCATACCTGCGCATTACAAACTGCTTTTGTACAGGCATTTGGTTACACCATAAAGATACAACAAATGTTACAATATAATACGATTCAATACAATGTTGGGTGGTAAACTTCTTAACATTCAGTAATTACACATACGTTTATAATAAACATCATGCATTTTTCGTCCAATCAACATAGCACGAAATACCCATCACCATAACAAAAACGTCCTATTAGCAGAACACAACCATCATTATGATCATAACACAACTAATAGGAAATAAGAGGAACAAAAATAGCAAACACACTGTATAAAACAGAAGGGGTACATCTGTTACTTTACATAGCTGTAATATAAAATGTACAGTAAAACCTCTCTAAACTGGAATTCTAATAGAGAATAATTTAGATATTTTAGACAGGTGGCAGCTTAATGCAGGGTGAAAGTCATGCTTTCTGCATGACTTTCACCATGCATTTATCTGGCAACTGTCTCCAATACCGATATTTATACTAAAATTTAATGCCCGGCTTAGAGGAGGTTTACTGTAGTTTTATATCGATGAAATGATTATTGTTTTCGCTGTAACCATTTCCCTGTTCAATAGGCAATAGAAATAATGACATCATTAGTGTTTATTAGCTGAATGTTAATAACTGGTACATTAACACATATTTTTTAACATTGACAGAAACTGTAGACTCGGATCTGTATAATATCATAAGCAAAACAGAACAGACCCTGATCAGACGGCTCCTTCAGGAGCCGACTGATCTGGGTATTCTATATTTGCAAAGGCGTGAAAACACGTTTATATATAAAGAAAGAGGTTAATTGATATTCTCATCTTGTATGCACAATAACTGCTTATAGAGAGTTTTAATGGCATCACCCTTGTTGTACTGTAACATCACCATAACTGGGGGACAGGGTTCTAACCGACCCAGTTAACCCACGAGGTAGAGCATGGACTTCGGGGTAGGGAGATCGCTGAGGTAGAGCATGGGATTCGGGGTAGGGAGATCGCTGGTTCGATCCTCCACCGCGACATACCAAAGTAGTTCGAAACGGAACTGCATGTAGCAGCTCCTTTGCTAACGCTCAGCAGTATTAGAAGAGTGCTACCATACCATGTGTAAATAGCTTGCACAGTGTGCCAACCTAGCACCATATCTGTCTCAAGTAGACACTCGTCTTTACTGAACTACTGTTGGTGGGAAGTAAAAGGCACATACACAGACGCACACGCACCCACACATACATACAACACTGACACGTATGCATCACCACACAGAACACATATATATGTGTGCTTCTAATAGTCCATCCTCCTGGACCCCATTCAAACAATTCTGCATATTTACAAGCTTATAATTCCATAGCCATTCCACAGTAAGTGAAACTGTTTACATGACGACAAGATATGCTGTCATAAAAACGTCATTCCTACGATGCTGAATAAACATACAGTAAAACCACTCTAGAGTGACAACTAAAAAGAATCAAAGTATCGGTCTTAAAATGCTGGTGATGGATTAATGCAGTACGTAAATTATGCAGAAAGCTTCCGCTGGAGCTTTCATCGATGTTTTCGTTCAGAGTTAACTAATTCCCTCCTACTGACGCATTTTGTCCCCTCTGTAAATGTCACTTTTTGAGACCATTGTGATTAACAGAGCATTTGCTCCTATGGAGCAAATGTTCTGTTTGTCACAATGGTGTCAAAACTACACTAAGTTTTCCTTTTCTCTAGCAAATGCTCATTTTCGGTAGATTTATTCAAATAGGTTGGTCTAAAATTAGTCTAGGATGGAATGGGTTAAGCAACCACCTGCTTTTCTAGACACCTCTATTCATTTATGACGTAGTCGCATTAGAGAGGTTTTACTGCACTCTAAATGCTGATATTGCTACAGTAGCTGTAACATTTAGTCACGAGGCTTAGGTAATGAGCTCTCTGTAGCTCATGTCTCCCGAGACCAATGATCATTACAGAGATAAACTATAGACAAATTACTGCCAAGACGAATGGTCAATTCCGCAGTCAATCTGATATAGACTTGCTAACAATTCAGTGCATTCCTCAAATTCAGTAATTGGCTATGTAGCACATCTACCGTTATATTATGCCACTTTGTCAGCACTAACACATTATTTTCACAGACGAAAATGAAGACTGTGGCATGTCTGTTAAGGCGGGCTCGGAGATCGACCAGCCACTAAAACGGATTCTAATTCTGGGTCTATATTGAAGGTTGATTTATAATACAGAAATAAAGGCATGCCTAAATCTCCCGCAGGAGTTATGTGCTTAACGTGTGGACTTACAAATGTACTTTCAAGACAAAATATTTATTCATTATCCTGATGAATATTCATGTAAGAAATGATGAGTGTATGAATACCAATTAGCTGATTTTATAATGACATCACCATCAAGGACATGTTTTGACGATGATAGACGGCTCCTACAATAATCGGATGATCAGGATATGCTCTGTTTGCTTATACATGTACATGATAAACCGTATTTTCCTAATAAGCGCTCAACTCTAATAAAAGCCGTGTTTCTTCTGGCTGAACTGAAACTAACGATGAATAGAGCAACTTAACTCTTATATAATAACCATTACATGTATATGATAGAGGATCTTACATGAGTGTTCATTACAAATTGCTTTTATTACATAATCTGACGTGTGGGAGTGCCGAACAGAGTGTCGTAAATCTCGGAAATGCACTAGTATTTTATGAAAACGAGCAGTTTGAATCTGGGTGTACTACGCTGTAAACAACGGCCGAAACAGCTGTCAGATATAGTCTAATTCACTTTCTATGGCACACTTTAAGGATTATGTGATTAAAAGAATCTTACATGAGTGTTCATTACAAATTGTTTTATGAAACGATTTACTATAATAATATGACACGAGCAGTAGCGATTTTAATATTCATTATAGTAAACGAGTTTCATGAAAACAATTTGTAATGACAACGCATTTAAGATCCCCTATTAATGAAACGAGTTTACTATAATAATATAAAAAAAAAACTGAAAAAAAACACCTAAAGTGAATTGCAACGAAACGCAACAGCAATCATGTTTAGAATATTTTAAATATTTGGGGTAAACCCTTCTCATGCTCACAAAAAAGACGTCAACTGAAAACATTTTTACAAAATATCCCATTGGCTTGATTGTCTAATAAACTATTGGCCGAGTGGCAAACAGCTTGGATTATGATGAGATGCCGAGTTACTCTGTGTCTCATCTGGATCCAACCTGTTTGTAAATACCAGTCACAGACGTACTTAACATGACAATGGTTAAGATTTTTGTCAGTGCCACCATTGTTGTATTTGGACTATACATGATACAGTTATCTATGAAATGTGATGAGAAGGTACAGTATTAAAGCACTAACGTTGACATTGGCACAAGAAGTATCATGTGCCCGTTTTATCTCAACAGTTTTACCATATTCGTTCCCAATACTGGCCACATTCAACGGATATACTGCATGCATAATCTAACAAGCCTATATAGCCTGGTAATTCACATGAGGAAGTACGATCATTGGCGGGTCTTATTTGGAACAAATAATGGACACCAGGGATGACCATTGCAAAATAAATCAATAGCCATTTTCATCACAAAGTGATCATGCAAGCTTTCCCGACTAAGTTTCTGTACACGCATTTTATATTTCTTTGGGGAATATGACAAGACTACTTGGACACAATGACAAAATAAGTCAAGCACAAGAAGAGAAAAAAGTGAGTCTGGACGTAATACACCCTTTATGTAACCACAAAAAGGAGACTTCCCTCACCATTGGTTGCAAATGTTTTGAAATTGTTTCAACCGATCGACTTTTCTTCTATTTAGAAGGCAGATTATTAAAATCCAGTAAGTGTCAGTATGTCATTAAACCTTTTGCCAGCATTGTCATCTGCTGGAAACATTGTCATCTACTTGACACATTGTCGTATTATCGTCTGCTTGACACTTTGTCATCTGCTGGACATATTGCCGTCTGCTTGCCATATTTTCGTCCGCTCAACAAGTTGTCGTCTGCTCAACACATAGCCGTCTGCTTCAAAACTAAGAGTTTCTTTATACAAAGATAAACAAAGTGTCAAACAGTTTGAATTCTGATGTGACGCCGAGTGACTCGGCATCTCATCTAGATCAAAACTGTTTGCATATGATATGTCACACCCGTTGTCATGGCGTTGAATGGGTTAAAGGTCCTGTTAACTAGTACAGTACATATGCTTTTTGGCACAATATTTTCTAATTCTTAGTACATGTACTTGTTAAGAAGTGGTTTTGGAATACAACTGCCTATACAACAGACAATCTGACATTTAACCCTTCACCGAATAAATAGTCATATAAGAAATAATGTGCAATGTATATTTATTAACTGAATCTCTATAGAGGTATATGAACACAGGAATTTTGTACATGGCAGGAACTATAGAATCTAAATAAGTCCATAAGCAAACAGAGTTCCTGTCTAATCTGTGCCTAGTCTGTATACAAATACCTGCTGAGGCGTCTCTCTCGTGTAATGAGTGGGTCATTCAAATTTTTAAAAACAGAACATTTTGAAAATTCAAAATCTGGCACTAGTCAATCTAATTTCTATGTAGAGGTGATGATATATAGCATGTTATATTTTCTGATTGACTGTGGTCCATATGTCACGTTGAACACTATTTTTCAGCTGAAGTCAAGACAACATTAACCCTAGTGTATAAGTGTCTCAAAGCAGGTAGTTACTCACCGCAGAACGGAAGTAATGCTAAAATCTGCTGCATTAAGCTACCACATGTCTTAAAATTAGCTGTTCTGTTCTTTTCTGTTCTTAAACATCCTGAATTTTATACCAGTATTTTTAGTGGTCGTTATAGAGAGGGTTTACTGTATATTACGAAACGTATTGCGTCAATATTTGTTTTAACAAGAAAAGTAAAATGCCACGCATTTAGAATAATGCATTTCAGATGTATTGATATCTAGATCATTGAACCTTTTACAACCAAAACGATGTAAGGTAATCAATTTTGATTGCAGCTAGCGGCTTTATAAAGCAGCTATGACGAGATAACACAAAATATCAACCATTGAAGTCATTAAACCACCCATAAACATTATTAAACCCATAGAGGTTCGAACACCGACGTGAATCAATAATATGAATGATTTCAATTACAATTTCGATAAATGTGAAACCTTATCCCGCTGTGAAAAAAATAATGTCTGCTCAAGAATGGAATATGTTCAATTATGACTACTTCCAAATCGATAAAACTTTTTAGAAAATATTGACCAAGCGTCATGGCCTAAGCTTCTGAGAAAATAATAAGCAAGTGTCATGAGACACGCTTTTGAGTAGATATTGACCATGTGTCATGACACAGGATTTTTAGAAAAATATTGACCCAGATAAATTAGACAACATTTGAGAAAATATTGATCGTGTGTCATGGTGCAAGCTTTTGAGAAAATATTCACCGAGTGGCATGACAAAAGCTTTCGAGAAAATAGTTTTCAAATGTTATCACACAAGCTTTTGAGAAAACATTGACCAAGTGTCATGAGACAAAGATTGAGAAAATATTTACCAAGTTTCATGACACATTCTTTTGAGTGTTATAAGACAAGCTTTTGAAAAAAAACATTGACCAAGTTTCAACTACCTTGGGTCATTGACCAAGTTTCAACTACCTTGGGCCAATGACCAAGTTTAAACTACCTTGGGTCATTGACCAAGTTTCCAAGTTTCAACTACCTTGGGTCATTGACCAAGTTTCAACTACCTTGGGTCAATGACCAAGTTTCAACTACATTGGGTCATTGACCAAGTTTCAATTACCTTGACTACCTTGGGTCATTGACCAAGTTTCAACTACCTTGGGTCATGACGAGACGTCGAGTTACTCGGTATCTCCTCTACATCCAAGCTGTTTGCTAATTCGGCTGAACTCGCGGTTAACGAGATAATGGTGAAGTTGTCAATGTAACAAATCCTTATGTCGATACAGTAAAACATCTCTACAACGACCACTAAATTGTGTTAATTATAGTTGGTATTTAGGGCAGGTAGCTGCTTAAAGCAAGGTGGAAGTAAAACAGAACACTCCTATAGGAGCGTTCTGTTTTACTTTCACCTTGCTTTAGGCAACCACCTGCCTTTAACACAAAATACTTGGGTGTTATAGAAAGGTTTTACTGTATTTGCGACCTGGCTTGTATTCGAAAACACTTTGGATGAGATGTTGTGTAGTTCGGCGTCTCATCATGAGCCAAGCTGTTTGACACTCAGTCAGTAAGTTCTCAAAAGGTTTATCGAGTCGGCAGTAGTCCAAATCGCACTAGATTTCAATTTTAAGCAGAAATAGATTATTGTTTCACTGCGAGTAAAGGTCAAGTGCTTTTGTAAGCTTATTTAACTGTCATGCTGAATAAGTGTTGTTTGTAAATAATGTCTACCTCAATGTTCTTCCAATTATTTGCAAATATAGTGTAAAACTGTTCTAGCAGTTCTGAGCCTGATGCGATGCCGATGTACTCGATGTATCTGGGTCCAAACTGTTTGAAAAGTCTCTTCTCCAGCGGAGTTTCGGAGTTTAGCTGTAGTATTGTATGACTATTCTATTTTACGGGCAACTGTCGCCCGACATGGGTAGAGAGGATGATTTTGAACTGTAGGGGGTACTCGGTATGCAGCGAAACAAACCGTCCTCTACTTGTACCTTTAAATGGTACGTAAAATGTATACATGGGTCCAGGGTCAGACATTTATAAACCTATGACCATTGTTTCGTCTTTTCGGGGATGCAATTAACCGTTGGTCAATGAAACTCTTGTTTCAGATAAAAATGTTGTGGGTATTTAATGAGGTCATGAAAGATGTGACTTTATTTGAAGAATGCAGGAAAGTCTAGCTATTTCGAGCACTTAAAAGGAGTATAATTCTTGAGTTGTAAAACATGTGGTAGCTTAATGCACAGTATTCATTATTGGCGCTATCAGACTTATTCATTGTCGCAGTGCCGTAAATCCAAATTCACTAATTCACTCACACACTCATCTCTTAGTTGCGCATTCACTCACCCAGTCACTCACTCATTCGCTGGCTCAGTCACCCACTCACTCATTCATTCATTCACTCACTCTCTAATTCATTCAATTACTCACTATCTCACTGTCACTTACGCTCACTCATTCAGGAATACGCGATACATTAAGTAAGCACAGAACACGATGATTTGATTCTCTCTGTCTATTATCATGAACAAATCAACGAATGAAATAACATTGTACATCTATATCTGGGATTTCAATTTTGATACAATATTTGTAAGCGCAGTTCATTTGATCCTGATAATCTAATGAGATTTCGTAGTTCTCGCCTCCTGAGACCAATAATCATTACTATAGCAAGCGATAGGCAATTATTGGCAAAATGAAGGTTCGGTCAATCCTATATTGACTCTCATTCATCTATACTAACAATGTCAGGGGAGTATACGAAATTAATACAGTAGTAACTCCTTCATTCGATTTTTTGGAAAAGAAGAATTGAAAATTGTTTTGGCAGGTGGCTGTTTAATGCAGAGTGGCAGTCATGCAAAATCTCCAAAGAGAACGTTCGCTATGACCTTCATTCTGCATTAATCTGCAATCTGTCTTAAAAACGGATACTTATACATATTTGAGTGATCTAAAAAGTTCGTTTTGTTTGACTGTATAAGGCTTTGAGGTGCGAAGCTATTTAGACGTCAGTACAACGAAATTGCTTGAAGTAAGACAGTATATCAAAGGGAATCATATCAAAGAAGTGCTCATTTGTTTTCTGCTATGTGAAAAATAGTCCATGTATCTGAAAAGTATAATCTTAACATAATATTCAGCTTAGAAAATACACACTTATCTACATTTTCCATCTTTAAAATGTCTTCGGTAAAGAAATGCTTCAATGTTTACAAACGTACCAAATAGAAATGTTCCACGTGATTTATAAACATGTTTGCACCATCATATAGATAACCATATGTTGCATGCCAAAACACCATGCCCCGAGGTTATAAAACATTTTGCTTGAGTCTGAGATCATTCTCAGGCATCTGGTCAGATTCTGAGCAAACAGGTACTTGAGAATTATCTCAGACTCAGACCCAGAGGATTTATAACCTTGGACCCATACCGCTTTGAAATATTTAGTTTCGTGTTTGATGAAGATAAAGCTACCTCACTGAAAGCATTTTTCAATCATGACGTGCCGTTATCAAATTGTCCTCATTACAATCTGGTTTTTTTTCTCTTCTTGAGTACTAACATATGGGATTAACTATGAACAGTGAACTATAACCAATGTTTGTTATATCCTCTGCCGCTTAAAGATTTTCCAGTGTGAACAATAAGACCTCTTTAAATCGAACGTTCAATTTAGTATAAATATCGGTCTTGGAGACAGATGGCAGCTTAATGCTGGGTGAGAGTCATGCAGAAAGCTCATCTAGGAGCTTCCTGCATGACTTTAACCCTGCATTAAACAGCCGCCTGCCTGGACGTATCTAATTTCTTCTCTACTAGAATTTCGTTTTAGATGGGTTTACTGTATTATATGGTGCTAGTAACTTGAACGTTTAGAAAAGCAACCACTCGAATACACCGATGTTATGGTGAATACAGTTTTATACAAGTGGAAGGGTTGTAGAAAAAATGCGTACTAGTCTATTGGTGATGAAATGTAAAAACGTTTTAACCCTTTCACCGCCGCAGTCGCATAAATGCACAACCACAAATAGAGCAGTCACAGATCAGACGCCGCCTTTTCAAGGCGACGTCTGATCAGGGACTTCACTATTTGTCTTAATCTCTATTCTATATGCTTTATTCCTTTGAAATTTGTTTTTATTTATCTCATTTTCTTATTATACTGATCGATTTAACAAACTTGGATTGCATACGACAATTAGAAATTTGGCGCCGAAAGGGTTAAGCAGAGCAACATATATATACTGGAATTGTCTTTTTCCCACCAAACCCTATGTTGTGATCACTTTAGAATCGTCTGGAAGAAACCATTCTAAAGAGTGGTCGCAACATGGGGTTTCGTTTAGAAATAAAGAAATTATTCTAAAGGGTGGTCGCAACATAGGGGTTTGTTTAGAAATAAAGAGTCGCAACATAGGGGTTCGTTTATAAATACAGAAATTATTCTTGAAAATGTTTTAACATACGTATCTTATCTAATAATTTCTAAACTTTATTTTTTATCTCCAGCTCTGAAGCAGGGCATTTGTTTTGATAACGTGTTGAATTAGGCTAACATGGTAGCAAATAGTGTATATCCTGATCAAACTGCGTCCCAAGAACAGCTTGATCTTGGCCTGCACTGGGTGTTTAAAAGTTGAACATGTCTGCCTGTCCGATACTTGGGGTGATTAGGATACACACTTATTTCAAAGATTAGGCTACCATACGAACAGCTTGCAAGATACAACATGTAGTGAATTATCTGATGCTTAACCCGGTATTCCATAAATACGCCTTTCTACGCATTTGCAAACAGAGTAGACCAAGATCAGACGGCTCCTATCATGAAATAATTATTTTGTTCATAATGCAATTATACAAATTCAGTGAATTAATATTCATGGTGTCATTATTTCTTGCCTGAATATTCATGGTAAAGGGTTAAATGTCAATTGAAAAAAATTATGATTGCGTTGTGTTTAAAAATCGTTATGTTAAAACGTTTATACTGTAAATTATGTTTTTCTTATGATGTTTTTGTAATGATGTTTTAAAAAGGAATTCAACTTAAGTAGATTTTATTGTGTTATCTTCTGTTAGCTTATGAGAGGCTGTCAGTAAGACAATGGTACCTCTATCAAACGAATTGACTCTGAAGGTGGATGTTTGTAGAAAAGGGACAATGTGGGGTTTCTTCTCAATACGAAGCAAACCAAATGTACCAGAGTGAAATTTACTCCTACACGTTTAAGAATAACAATAGTCTTTGGTTATACATCAGAGAGAATCTAGAAAAGAACTAGTGTATATTGTCAAAGTACTCGCCAAAATTGACACATGTACATATACAATACAAACACACCAATCAGAGAAACTTTATCAAGGTACATGTACATCCTCGCCAGTCCAAATCCTCAAACAAATACAATAAAACCTCTCTAAACCGGAGTTCTATTAGAGAACAATTTAGATACTGTCAGGCAAGAGACTGCTTATTGCAGGGTGACTTTTACCCTTCATTAAGCTGTCACATGTCTCCAAGACTGATATCTATACCACATGTTACGTCCGGTTAGGAGAGGTGTTACTGTATCATTATCGTATGTAAAACATGTGACAGCTTAATGAAGGGTGACCGTAATACAGAAAGCTCCTGGAATATATGTGAGATTTCACACGTTTAATGATAAGAATGCAACAACTGCATCACTTATTACGTTATGAGATCCAATTACGAAATATATTTTGAAAATACATGTATAATATATTTTTATAATATATATGCGAGATAAGTGTAAAATGTGCAATCAACATGTGCCCCGGTTCCATGTTTTAGCTGACAGCAATTTTTAAAGCAACACTTTGTATGTCAAAGTAGAAAAGGAGCTTCAAATGATACCACCTTTGCCTGTTATTTCTTATCTGAATTGCAAATGACCTATTTAGGATGCTCCAAAAAATATACCGTCAGATAATGTTCGGGTCGAATGCGGAAATTGTAGGTTTTCTTACAATAATACTAAAATGCTCGCACACAAACAGATACTTACTTGTATGATTATATACCGTGAATATTCATTACAATGCCAATATGTAGAGATATGTGGATAACGTACATAATTGTAGCCATTCACACGTGAAGCCGCGATCTATCTGGCATTTGCAAACAGCCTAGACCCAGATGAGACGCCGAGTAACTCGGCATATCATCAGGATCTAGGCTGTTTGATACGCGGTCAGTAGTTTCCTCAAAAGTTTGACTTGTCTCGGAAGTCAGTAAAATGTTCAGCACATTGGAGTTCAAGTAGATAGTATTACTTTAAACATGAGAAGTGTTAATGCAAAGAAAGGTTATTCGAGGAGATTATAATTTCCTTTATAAATATTATTAACGTTTATCTCAGCAACCATTAAATTTATAAACATGGTTGTAACATGGTTATAAACCTGGTGTATGGTAGAACCTATCTGAAGCGGTCATTTGTTAATTGGACACATGAGTCTTAATGGCAGGTGGTTGCTTAATGCAGGGTAAAAGTGATACAGTGGAGCCCTATGTAACACCATTGTCTCGCTTTAACCTCTTCAGTGCCATGAAGACGGGTCTGTAATATTATATGCAAATTGTTTGGATCCAGATGAGACGTCAAGTAACTCGGCGTCTCATCAGGACGCAAACAGATTGACACCATGTTATCTTTTTATTAAGACATTGGACAAACGTCCATCTGAAAACTTAAGACGAATAATTAAGATTGGCTCCTCCCTTTGTGAAATATTGATTGTATCAAAAGTCATCACTGATGAATATGACAAACAGTACAGACCCTGATCAAAGGATTTCCCCAGGAGTCCTTTGATCTGTTTGCAAATGAATTCTATACTTGGTTCCCTCGCACTAAGAGTTAACAAATCAGTAGGAAGCCCACCTTAGAGATTGAAAGCAAAATTGTGTTACATAGTTGAAGTCTCTGTTTAACCATTAACGAACCTGTTAAGGAATATTGTGTACAAAAGGGACAAGCAGTAATTAGCCATTTACTGAACCCGTTCCCTCATAGGCTACTCTTGAACCACACCTATTTGAATAAATCACACCTATTTGAATAAACCACACCTATTTGAATAAATCTACTGAAAAGGAACGTTTAGTAAAGAAAAGGAAATTGTTAGAATTGCATAGTTTTGAAGCCAATGTGATAAATAGAGCATTTGCTCCTACGGAGCAAATGCTCTATTTATCACATTGGTTCCCAAACATGACTGTTACAGAGGTGTTAACACGTGTCAGTAGGAGGGTATGGGTTAAATGATAGTCATGTAGGAACTGTTCAATACATGTAATAATTAGCCGAATTGCTATAATGGCATATCAATACAGGAATGTTTAGTCATTGAAAAATGAATCTTATAGGAGCTTTCTGCATGACCACTGTCCCGCATGAAGCTACCACATGTTTTACCACATAATTACACGTCTTCTGCGTTGTCGTATTGAGGGACTTTATTGTATAACGTTTATGTGAAAAAAGCAACTCGTTTTCCCAATATTGATAGTGCAATAAACCCGTGCGTGGCTTTGGGCAAGAATTGTACACATAGCAGTGACGATGTAGTCCCCATTCTTCGCATTCACATATGGTTGAACTTTACCACTCTTTCCAGATTTGCGACCTCTATATACGACCTACTCTCAATAGTAGGTCACATCTAACGACGCTGTCAAAATGAACGTGTATACATGTATATAGACATTCCTACAATGGTTTTGTTTGCTGTAAGACTTATACCAAAGGGCATCATATCAATAGGACGATCATTTATTTCCAGTTATGTGAAGAGTATTCAATTCATCTGAAAATTATAATCCAATCACAATATTCAGCTGACTGGAAGTACAGACATTTAAAGTGACGAATTTCTTAGTTTCCTGACAGATACGCATTTTGCCTTTGAAAATAGAGTACACCAAGAATAGACGACTTCTGCAGGAGTCATCTGATCAGTGTCTGTTCTGATTGCTTATACGGTAACCTAGACCTGACTGTATCATTATAAAATCATTTAATTAATATTCATCTTGTCTTTATCACATTGTTTTCCCTTTTTCGTCAGTTTTAACAAATAGGATTAACTTTGAGCATTGTACTATTATCAATGCTCGGATGGTACAATTGACGATATTCAACCATTTCTTTAGTTGTATGCGAATGATATAGTGCTCTTTGAATGAATGGTTGTCTTAAATGTCTTTCTAATAGGTATACAAGTTTGTCAGATGTTGGGTTTAAACATTACTTTAGATAAGAATGTTTCAACGGAAAATGTCTGAAAAGGTAGAACTGACGTTTTTGCAATGTATAACTAAAACTGTTTACTAAGGTTACCAAAGGCCACATTGTCCAACAACTGATTTTGTCCCACAAGAACATACACATTTTCATAGCAGGCAAAGTGGACCTTTTCTTTTCATTGTTTTATATCGAACCAATAGACAAAGAAGCCCAGGTACGTATATTGCATTTGGATTCACTTACTCTCCTGAACACGTGTCTGCTTGTTTATAAGGAGACATCTAGCAAAACAAGTCCAAAACATATTTACTATCCATTTTTTTGAATGTTGAATAATCAAAATGGAACGACCCATCAGTGTTTAACTATGGAGCCAAAATAATATGAAAGGCTTAACATTACTTTTGGATTTTTAACGAAAAACGGGTCATACTCTACTCAGAGGGCTCCTATATGAACCCACTGATCTAGATCTACGCTACAAATGATAGTGCGCTCGTTTCTCGCATTCCGCGAGTTTTAACCAATATTATGTTTGATACGATATTGATTATCGATCTGTATACCCAGACTGATCAATAATCATTGGACAGACTTAGTCAATCTAATTCTGTCGTGCCCACTGTGAAAGAAGAATGTTTATCTATATGTGGAATGACACAATGTTGCTGTCAGTCTTGGTAACCTGTCTATCAACTTGAAACAACAACCAGCCTCTTCGTTATACTTCATCTATACAGTATCGCTAATACTATCACTAAAAATAAGTATAATTTTGGATTTTTAAACAGTTGTTTGCTGAATGCAGGACAAAAGTTATGCTTGTATGATTTTCGCCCTGCATTAAGCAACCACCTGCTATTCGTCTCCAATGTTAATAAATCGTGTGGTCGCATTAGCGAGACTTGATTTGACTTAAGAAGAATATAATTTATGGTTTTTATCGTTTTATTTTACACGAGTGATTTATATTGCCACCAGTTATTGGGCGTCTCATCTGGATCCATTCTATCTAATAACCCGTTTAAGGATTAGAATGTAGACTAACTCTACTTTGAAACATGATACCCACGATACTATTGTCAAACTAATTTATTCTCTGGTGAAAAGGGTTAAATGGTGTCTACTGAGTTAAAAGCTTTCAAAGGATTCGCAATAATATCACTAAAGGCTGTGGAAAGCGCTAATTTGACATCTGGACTAGCTATGGTAAAACCTTTGGATACCTAAGTTTGCACCACTATCAGAGTAGAATTTGCGGAATTTGGCTTTGCCTAGGTATCATCGCAAGTTAATATCACGTGGTTCATCAACTGTTCTTGTGCTACTGTCTTCTGACAATTCACCTGTCTGTTTGAATTGTTATTCAGTAACGCGGAAAATGTAGTTGTTGATATAAATACTCTGTTGACAAAATGTGTTTCTACAAAACATCCAGTCCAGACTAACTGGAATTTACCAACGGGTTATTCTTACACCAGACACTACGTTATTTCAGGACTACAAACGTTTAGCAACAATAATTGTCCCCATGTCTCCATCATACCTAAAGTTGTGAATAAATATTAGAATTGTCTCAAAGGGGCGTTTCTAATGGGTTTTCGAAAGATGTGGTTAGGTGAGAAAAAATAGCATGCATCCATTATCTTAAGTTCCGACTATTCCAAATCCCTTGAAATACAGTAGAACATGTCTGTCTTAAGAGGCCATCAAAAAAGAGGTCTAATAATGAATCTGTAATACAGGCGGTAGCTTAACCCTTCGCTTGCTATTCACGTCAATATACGTACCTGTAAATAGTGAAGACCCAGATGAGACACAGTGAAGATATATGTAATTATACAACAGGGCATGGGTGAAGAAGGAGAAATGTATTTTAAAATTCAGCAAGCGAATGATTAATGTATGTCTAAAGTCATGTAGAAGATTGCCCTGCATTAAGCGGTCACCCGTGTAAGGGCTGCTATGGTCAATGCATGAAAGGTCTGATTTGTGTCTAGTAGTCTACACTGTTTGCAATGTCACTGCATTTTGTTATCTGCATTTAATTATTTACCTCATTTCGAGTAGTATAATAGATCAACATCATACGGCTCCTACAGCAACTGTCTGATCTGGGTATGCTCTGCTTTCATACGAAATTATATAGATCTGATTCTACACAACTCTGCATGGATGGTACCATTATTTCTTAGATGAATAGTCATGAGATAAATGGTGAAGTGTTATTCTATACTCGAATGTTTATTCCAAACTGCTGCTGCTCGACACTGTGCGTATTGATCATATAGTAATAATTCGATCTCATGACCAAAGCTTTAATTGAATATGCATTGTATACACCAATCAAACATGTTAAAGTAATTAAACCCTTTGAATGCGGGAAACGAGTTTACGTGCATGAGCAAAATTGTAGACCAAGATCAGTGGACTCCTAAAAGAGCTCTCTGGTCAAGGTATGCACTGTTTGTCATTCAAAATCCTCGAGCTAATTAAAACCTGTATCCATGCTTATAAAACTTTTTAATTGAGTCTGACTTTGTTTTCAAGTTTTTGATTGGTCAGATTTGAGCCAAAGGCTAACCAATCAAAAGCTTGAGAACAAACTCAGACTCAACTAAAACGCTTTATAAGCAAGGACCCTGATTCTGATTGGTTGACATTCTGGTTTGAAATCAAAGGGTAGAAACTTTCATAGAAATATGTCTTAACACTTTAGTCCATTAAAATGCTTTTCTATGCCCCTTGCAAACAGTGTAGACCCAGATGAGATGGTTCCTATATATAGGCGCCGTCTGAAAAGGGTCTGTACTGTTTGATTATGATATAATATAGATGCGATTCTACAGTTTCTGCCATGGCCAAACATTTCCATGTGCATGTGCTATTATAACAATAATTGATTAGATTAATGTCCATGAAGTCATTATGTTTTATATGAATAACTATTGACGAAATGTTCTCAGCATACTAAATGTATGAGGCAATCAAGATTCGCCATCAACAGAGAAAATGGTGTCCCGTATGACGACCAGTTACAGCATATAGGAGTATCTGTTCGTTTACAGAACTAATGTTGGTACAGTTCACTCCATCTGAACCCAAAGTTCAAATTAGCAACAGTGTCGATCTCTAACCCTTCCCCTCATATTCACGCATTTGCAAACAGAGAAGACTCAGATCAGACGGCTCCTCTAGGAGCCATCTGATCAGGGTCTGCTCTGTTTGCTAATGGAATTTGACAAATCTATTTCTATACTGTCTAAAATGGCTACGATGTTAGACCTTCTATATTTCATTATAACATTTTTATTCATGAATATTCAGTAGGTATTGTTTGAAATATACACAGGACATGAAAAGGGTCAAGACTGAAGGCAGTTTCAATACAGGGTAAAGGTCATACTGATACATCCCACATTAGCTGTCTGGGTGTCTTTCACCCTCCATTAACCAGCGATTTCCTGAAAAAGATCGTAATGATTCTAATCCGGTTTAGAGAGATTTTATTGTATCTCTTGTGCTGTCCATTTTTGTCGACTGCAAACATTGTCGTCTGCTTCAATTTTCATTTTTTATCTTTCTACATTTTTGTTTCCAAAAACAGTCAACGTAATAGACATTTAGGATCCTAATATGACGCCGGGTTACTCTGTGTCACATCTGGATCCAAACTGTTTGTAAGCGGTAATCACGGATGTGACGTCAGTGGCAGCCAAAGAGTTAACAGCCTTTTAATGAAAACATGAGCACCGTCGATGCACATTCCTGAGATCAAACGAAACACTTAGCTGTAACTAATAAGTCGATAAAGCGTTTAACATAAAGTGCTTACCATGCATTTACTTGCTTAATCATTTCCTTCATGTATAAACGCTTTTCACGCCTTGGAAAATAGAGTAGACCCTGATCAGACCTACAGGAGCCGTCTGATCAGGGTCTGCTCTGTTTGGTTATGGAAATCTATAGATCTGATTATATAGTTTCAACTATAGTGGAAAAAACCTTTTCCATCTATATATATTAAACGTGGAAAGGGTTCATCCTGATTTTGCTGATGGCAACATGGCTTCATTTGCAGACAGTTTTGATTTCGACAAAAAGTCCAGTTGTGCAGTGTCTGTCCAGGATCACTAGATCAATAGTTTAAAAGAACAAAGAGGGTTGAGTCTTCAAACAGCAGACGAGCGTGGAGCAGACGACAGCAGACGAGCGTGGAGCAAGGACAGTGTTCACAGCTGGGTAAAGGTTAGTGCCATATTGTCAAAGTATCCTGAGCTGCATCTAGCCCCAACAAAAGCAGATTCGTTCAACGCCATGGATTAACTTTAAAGACTGTAGACGAACGGACATAATTACTGTATGTGTGCAAAAGCCCGGCTGAATTTGTTTTCGGTGATAATTACAGAGATCCAGATAAGATGCGTAGATTTAAACATTTTCAAGAATAGCTCCTTTATTTCTCCACCAATCCCTTTAATGTCATCACTCTTTAAAATCGTCTCGAAGAGACGATTATAAAGAGTGGTCACATTATGGGGTTTGATGGAGAAATGATGAGTTTAGTTTTTGGGTTAGTGTCTCGACAGGGTCCTAACTGTTTGTTTCTGTGATGATCATGTTTTGATACTTGAAGCAGACGACACATTTACAGTCTACATGAATTTTCAGCATTACTTTAGACCTGCATTAAGCTGTTGACTTGAGAAATTAACCAGATTATAAATAGGATATGTCGAACTTCTGTTATCTCGAAGTGATTTGTATGTCTCTTGAGATTCGATATATCATGTATTACTTTTTTCCCTGTCGTGCCCTTAACGGCTTCCCTGCAGGTGCTCTGACTTCAGCAAAGTCATTGAGTACATATTTGACGGATTGTCACAGTTATTATGCTATGTTTTACATGTTGTCCTGTGTTCACCGTCGTCTATGTTGTGGGTAAGTCCGGTGGGGATACCTTTATTTACACTATTTGTAAAGCTAGGGTGACTTTGAGAGAAGTGTGAGGCTAGGACGTCCGTAAACCGGTTTAAACCCCCAGTGGTGTTTTTGCTACTGACCGTGCCAAGGCGGTACTCTCTTTGTCACCCTTCCTTTTGTTTGCCTTGCGTCTTTGTGCTTGTGATTTTGTTCATGTGTGGAGTGTTTGTCTCTAGTTCTTGTGTGTCTGTTGGTGTTTTCTGTGTTCATCTCGTGCGTGAGTGTGCGTTTGGGTGTGTGGTTGTGTGTGTGTTTGTGTGTGTGTCATGCTATCTATCGGTGTGTTGGTGGTGGTTGTGTCTTGTATGTGGCTTTGCCTGCTTGACTTTACTACTTTTCCATATATAAATCAATGATTGGATGAAATACTAAGAGCAAACAACAAAATACCTGTGTTTGCTCCACCGCGTACGATGATAAATATGATTTTATCATTTGCCCTCGAAAAGATGGATATTTCTTATTATTAAGATAACCAATGCTGATGTTACGAATAATTTCTAGTATTTAGCATAATATACTGCATGCCATTGACCATTCGTATTGTATATGTGTACGCTTGTGTACTGTTGGACATATGGCCTTATGTATGAATAAACTATCTATATATATCGAAGTTCATCTGTACTAGATAAATACGCCTTGTGATGATCTGCAAACATAGTAAATCCGGATCGGATTGCTCATGTATGAGCCATCTGACAAGGGTATGTTTTTTTCTTATGGAGTTATAAATGGGAAATTTATCAAATCACGTTTTGTTACGTGAAATATCATCTAAATGTTAGTGCAGAATTTCAATCGACAGGGGTTAAGATTGCTCGTCTAGAACCCTCATAAAGATTATCAATAGCCTGCTCATAACATGGCGGTCTTCCATGAACCAATACTAGTATTAAGTACCATCAAGTCTAGACTTGATAACACCTGCATCAGCGATAAAACACGGAAATAAAGATGAAAGATAAAAATAGTTGAACATTTCTAAGATTGGTGCACGAGAACGGAATAATGAACCGGGTGATGAATTATTGAGGGTTTCACTTAACCAATTCCCTCATATTGACACCTTTTGACGCCTATGTTTCACGTTTTGATAAAAAGAGCATTTGCTCCATATTTGCACAATGGTTTCAAAAGTACACAAGCTATTTTCTCTAGTAAATACTCATTTCAGTAGATTTATTCAAAGAGTCTAGGTCTAAATTTAACCTACAATGGTTTCGATTATTGTGTACTTTTTTCGGTGTTTCACCAGGACCCGTGTTGTTCATCATGTGTTGTTCGTTGAATAGTTTCTCAAAGCTGAAACGACTCAGGATTTACAATTAACCCATTCCCTCATATTGACGCCTTTTGAAGCCTCTGTAAACGTCACTTTTTAAAACCATTGTGATAAATAGGGCATTTGCTCCATAGGATTTTATCACAATAATTTCTTAACTGCACAATTCTAGAAAATTCTTTTTCTTTAGTAAATGCTCCTTTTCGGCAGATTTATTCAAAGCGGATGGGTCTAAAATAGCCTATGTGGTAATGGGTTAAACTAACCTCAGATCAGGGTTTAAACAGACATCAAGGTGCACAGCATATAACGGGTTAAAGTCTTGTTTCCTAGCCCAATAAATACGATTCTAACTCCTGTACAAACAGAGAAGACCGAGATCAAACAAATATTGTATGCCACCTGATTAGTGTATGCTAATGAAATAATACAGATAGTGTTATGATGTACTTGTTCATGGTGTCATATCTAGTCATTGTTTCTTACAATATTTATGGGATAAGAGAATAAACTAAACAAAATCAGCGCGTGCATATCGACCTTCTTGATCAGTCTTCATTCCAATTTGAATATTTTTAATATTACCAAATACTACTCATACTAAATAGATTATTGTATATTAGGACAATATCTGTTAGGACAACAACAGTTGTAGCAGTTGACAACATATACAATAACTTCAAACATATGTCACTTCCTGGAAACATATGTAACAATTCAGAAATATGTGTAACAATTGATTGAAAAATGTTACGATCCGGCAACATATGTAACAACTGACAACATGTTACAACCTGGCATCATATTTAACAACTAACACTATATGTTACAACCCGGCAACATATATAACAACTGACAACATATGTAATAACTGACAACATGTTACAACCTGGCATCATATTTAACAACTAACACTATATGTTACAACCCGGCAACATATATAACAACTGACAACATATGTTACAACCCGGCAATACATGTTACAACTGACAAAATATGTTACAACCGGTCAATATATGTGACATCTGACAACATCTGTAACAGCTGAAAACATATTTCACAGTCCGGCAACGTATATAACAACTGACAACATATGTTTCAGCCCGATAATATATGTTTCAACCCTGCAACATAATTGTGTTACACCCGGAAACATATGTTACAAAAAAGGGCAAAAGGTGTGTAATTTTTCTGCAACTTTTGTAACACGTGCAACATTTGTAACAACGACATACAAAACATACTCGTATAACATTGTTTTAAAATGTTGAAACATTTTGCGACACATATTACACAATAGTATATAAACAAATGACTAGTAGAAAAAAAACCAGTTTCTTAAGTAATTAATGGTACCAAATAATTTCATAGATTTCTATTTTATCAATATACAAAGGCGGAAATCGGACAGAATCGACAATCGCCAGATGAACAATTTTGTTACACATGTCAGCTGCAAAATATGTTGTCAGTTGTTGCATATCTTTACGGGTTGTTACATATGTTGTCAGTTGTTATAAATGTTACCAGTGTAACCTATGTTGTCAGTTGTTATAAATGTTATCATTGTTACTTATGTTGTCAGTAGTTACATATGTTGTCAGTTGTTATAAATGTTACTCTTGTTACCTACAGACTCGTATGTTGTCTGTTGTTACATAATTATGTGGCCGCAGTAACATTGTATCCGTAACTATCGTGACCCTTCAAAAATCCCACATCGAAACCTTTCTGCAGATGTGTATATCTTGTTTGAGTATTTCTACATGTTTGTTTTCCAAAATCATGCTCACAGTAGCAAACAGATTGGACGCTGATGCCACATAAATTTGATAGGCTGAGCATTTGGCTCCAACCTATTTGCAAATGATTTCCCATATTTGTTATTGACACTGAAAGAAATAAAGTATGGTATGTCAAAAATATGATGGAGCGTATAATACGTTGAAACGATTAAATCGACGACACAATATCGTTATTGTCAATTGGCGCAATGTCTCTCAGAGGGCCTTGGATACTGCCATTAGCAAGATCAAAACAAAACTTTTTACAGGCAAACAACGAGATTGTTAGTGACATGTCTACTGTTGCTGCCAGCAAAATACTGGGAATGTACCATTGGCCAGCAGCCAACATGCCATGCGACATGAGGTATTCTGGAAAGCGGTCCAAATCTCTGTTAACTCTTACAATATTGTCTTTTTAATATTTAATCAGTCCAATTTTGGCTACCTTAAATTCAATAATTTAACAACTATAACTATAAAACAACTAGGATCCTGATAAGAGGCCGAGTTACTCTCGAGGTGTCATCAGGATCCAAGCTGTATGCAAATGCGAGTCAGCTAGCTAATGGTGAGATAAAGGTTACGCGTTGTCTGATATATACAAAGAGTACAAAATTAACTCCTAGGCAACGTCTGAATCCTTTACCTCATAAATATTCATGTAGGAAATAATGACTTCGTAAATATTTATTAGCTGAATCTTCATAATGGCAATTGTACACAGGATTGTTTTGGTATTGCAGTACAGCCTCTCTATAACGGCCACTAAATCGTGTTAATTGGTTGGTATTTAGGGCAGGTGGTTGCTTAAAGCAAGGTGAAAGTAACACAGAACGCTCCTATATTACGTTCACCTAGCTTTAAGCAACCACCTGCCTTTAACACAAAATACTTGATGTAGTTTAGTGGCCGTTATATAGAGGTTTTACTGTGGTAGAAACTATAGAATCAGGCTTATCATAAATTGACAAGCAGATAGTGCTGACCCTGATCAGACGATTCCTATACGAGCCGTCTAATCTGGGTCTTCTGTGTTTGCAAATGCGTGAAAACAGATTTATATGAGGGTTAACGCTTTATCTCATGAATGTTCATGCAAGAAACAATAAAGTTCTACAGATATATCTATTAGATTTTTTTCTATTATATACGTGCAAAGGTACATAGAAATGGCTATAGAAAAACTGTAGACTCAGATCTGTATTAGCGCTTGTTACTATGATAATGGTTTTGAAAGAAACTAGGAGAAAATTATACTAACGAAATTGCAGCAGACAACAACATTTGCAGACGACAATGTTTTGAAGCGAAGAGTTAACCCTTCGCTTGCTATTCACGTCAATATACCTACCTGTAAATAATGAAGACCCAAATGAGAAAGCTCCTGCAGGAGCTGTCTCATCAGGGTCTGCACTATTTACAAGTTGATTGTGCAACCAGTGCACTCCACAGCAGTGATTGCACAGCGAAATACTTGTACACAGTGAAGATATATGTAATTATACCACAGGGCATGGGTAAAGAAGGAGACATGTGTTTTAAAGTTCAGCAAGCGAAGGTTTAATATCAGAAAATAAACACGTGTCTTTGAGTGCTCGGTTTGTTGTTGTTTTTCAGTGAGGCTTATAAATTTTCCTGTAGAGAAAATGGCATTAATAGTAAACTAGGGACCAACATTCTTGAAAAATATATGAAACTCTGTTAGGATTGGCAGTTCGGATAGAAATATTTCTATTTTAAACTATTTTAAATCACTAGTATTATGATATAGTACTTCGGCATTTCAATTTCAAGCCGATCTTAAGCCAGAGGATAAACTAGAATAAATGAAGTGATTCAAACTGCTAAAGCACTTTGAAATTTGAACTTTGCCAGGTAACATTCTTTCGTAACAAGGTCAAGTTTCCTGTGAATTTCTATAGCATAAGGTACAACATATACAAGATATAAAGTTTATTTCGCCTAAAGGGTTAGATCACGACTGGAAACAGTACTAACAATGAAGAGCATAGATAATAGTTTGCGTTGAGTGAAAGATAACGCTCGCATAACTAATGACAATTGTTGGCAACAGTTCGAAATGTTTCAACTGAAGGAGGGCTCCATTGCCTAGTGGTTATAGACGTTGACACACACTTACTTAGTCCCTCACCGCTGTGAGTTCCAATCACGTTCAAACACGTCATGTTAGGAAGCCTTCCATCTGGCTTTCAATAAGTCGATGTTTCTAACCGTATGTATATATGTGTGCCATAGCAGCAACTGTGAAAGCATATCTATATGATGCCATAGGCTAACAGAGCTGGGTCCATGCTTATAAAGCTTTTTAGTTGAGTCTGGGATCGTTCTCAAGCTTTTGATTGGTCAGATTTGAGTTCTCAAGCTTTTGATTGGTCAGATTTGAGCCAGAGGCTCAAATCTGACCAATCAAAAACTTGAGAACGAACTCAGACTCAACTAAAAGTTTTATAAGCATGGACCCAGACCTCATAACAGGGACAATCTGATCAGGGTTTACCCTGTCTGCAAATACGTAAAAGAGCGTCTGTATGAGATAAAGGGATACAGTAAAACTCCTCTAAACCGGACTTCAATTAAGTATAAATATCGGTATTGGAAACAGGTGGCATCTTAATGCAGGGTGAAAGACATGTAGAAAGCCAATAGAGGAGATTCCTGCATGACTTTCACCCTACATTAAGCTGTCACCTGCATAAAAGTATCTAAATTATTCTTTACTAGAATTCGGTGTTACACGCGTTTTCCTGTTTTTAAAGTTTAACTATACACATATTTCCTAAATGATTTCTACAGGCATTAATGAATGTCACAGAGTTACGACTGTTTAGTACACAGAGAACAACTGATTGAAAATGTTTGGTGAGCTGCCAATGCAATTTCTTTGAACAATAATTAATCAAGAACCTCTGAGTTACCGTAAATCGTTAATGAGTAATTAAAATTTACAATTCATCCATTTAGACAAACCCATCGATGATCGACAGGTGAGAACAGATGTTTTATGTTTAACCCTTCCCCTAACGAATATGTATTAAGAAATAATGACTGAATATTCATCAACATGATTTTTTATGATGGCAAAAACTGAAGAATCGGATTTACTCGTATATTATTTCATAATCCAGCAGAGCAGACCCTGGTCACACGGTACAAAGAGGATCCGTCAGGTCTGGGTATACCTTGTTTACAAAAGCGTTTTAATGTGTCGCTATGAGGTAAAGCATTAATATAGTAAAACATATTTCTAAATGAGATACGAATTGTATGCACCATGTTATACATACATTTTAATAGAAAGAATAAAACAATATTCCAAGTTATGTTGAAAATTTCTGATAATGATGACATCACAGTGATGGAAAGACGAGGATAATAAAACGAAGAAGAAGAATACGCATTTCTACGACACAAACGTAATGATGTGTTTTGCGGTTTTAACCCTTCGCTTGCTAATCGCGTCAATATACCTACCTGTAAATAGTGAAGACCCAGATGAGACAGCTCCTGCATTACAAGTTGATTGTGCAACCAGTGCACTCCACAGCAGTGATTGCACAGCGCAATACTTGTACACGGTGAAGATATATGTAATTATACAACAGGGCATGGGTAAAGAAGGAGACATGTATTTAAGAATTCAGCAAGCGAAGGGTTAACTATCTTTTTACATCTAGTGGCCAATTATCTAATTGTTGTATACTAATTAGTCTATTGCATGTAGCTACATACAGTATGTAACTCGTATCCAACTATCCTTCGCCTTACTGATTTACAAGCAGTTTGGATCCAGATGAGACGCCGGGTACTTTGATGTTTCATCAGGATCCAAACTGTGTGACACTCGGTCAATAGTTTCCCAGAAGTTGAATCGATTCGGAAGTAGTCACAACTGCACCGGATCCAAATTTTAGCCGACATTATTTTTTTCACAACGGATTAAGGTTGATATTTACAAATTTAACTTCCGGCTACAACCACTTTGAAAACAATATACAGTAGAACCTGTCTTAAATTCTGAAGGGTGGTGATCCCCCGAAAGCAAAAATTTCAACACAAAAAGAGAAAGTTGCAGACTCGGTTTTATTCAGTCTGTTCATGAACAGTAATTGAAAGTGCAACACTGCTCACGCCCCCTAGCACCGGCTTAAGCGGTATTCAATTTTCAGAACAAGAAGTACTGAAATTCATGATCTCGAAGGATCAGAAGGTAAGCCACCATCACAAGATGTCTAAGTATGGATCTGTAAGGCAGGTGTTTTCTGCATTATGTTTGCCTTGCATTTAGCAATCACCTGCTTTTGAGACTATTATGTTCAATAAATGAATGACCGCTTAAGACAGGTTCTACTGCACCTGTATGGTTTTATAGGTCTGCAATGATTTGCAAATGAAATGGCTGTCTGTTATCTTCTTCCTCATGCTCTGCATTATCTTTTGTCTTGTATTTTCTAAATGTTTTATATTTTTTATGCTCTTCTTATCTAAGTTTTACTTCCGAGACCTAATTTGGCATAACGTAAAACAACATGAAAGCAATCAGACCTAGTTTTGTTATCTTGGAAACTGATATGCCATGCTAGTGAATGGTTTATGAGACATTAACCTTCACCTGGCTGTAAATAACAATGTTTGCTCACTATTGGATGTGTCAAAATGGTGACTCCTCCCGATTCCATCAAGTTTTTGAAAAATAACTATTGACCGAGTGTCAAACAGTTTGGATCCTGATGAGACGCCGAGTTACTTGGCGTTACTCGGCGTTACTCGCCGAGTCGGCGTTACTCGGAGTTACTCGGCGTCTCATGAGGATCCGAGCTGTTTGCAAATGCGAGCCGAATCATGCGTAGCGGGATACAGATTAAATAGCATCTTATCACTTAGAACTTCTAGCGTTTAAGTTACATAAAGTTATAACCGACCGTCAAGTTCAAACACAGTCAACATGCCAAATATTGGATTTCAAAAACAAATTATGGCTGTTATAGAATTTTCCAGTTAATTATCAATATGACAGGTTTGATAAGGCGAATTGTTATGTAATACGAGTGAGTGGCATGCAGTTAATTGTGGCCACCACCATGCTCTACATCTTCTCTCGCCAATTAATTTCATGATTAAACCTGTACCTCATGAATTTTCAGAAAACTCAAATAAAATCGGGTCTGCATTTCTCTTTTTCGCATTGCTGCTTTTGCTTTCGAAGGATCTCCTACTTACAGAATCCACACAATATGAATTCTTATATTGTTATATGATACTGAATATATTGCTGTGACACATAGTATATAATCAGACATCATACAACCAAACAGAGCATGTCCTAATCACACGGCTTCTACAGGATCGGACTGATCTAGGTCTACTCTGTTTGCAAATGTTTCATTTACGTGTCAGGTAAATGGTTAAATCATAAATACATTTCACAAGCTCGATAGAGGAGGGTGTTTGTGCTCGATAGAGGAGGGTGTTTGCGATGTACAGAGGAGGGTGTTTGTGCTCGATAGTGGAGTGTGTGTATGTGTTCGATAGGGGATACCGTTTGTGCTCGATAGAGGAGATGTTTTTGTTCTCGAAAGAGGACGATGTTTGTGCTCGATAGAGGAGGATGTATGTGCGATTTCTCAAGTCGGTAGAATTTATCGTAATATAGTCGTTCCCGCATCAAATTTGTTTACATGTTTAATTCATTGTTATTCTCAAGCTTGTTTGCACCACGGGCGCACCCCGTGACAACCTAACTGTTTGGATACAGATGAGACACCGATTAACTCGACATATATCAGGATCTAAACTGTTAGATATTCTGTTCGTACCTACGTGTGGATTTAGATCGAAATGCATACAATGTCTTCGGATAACTCCCGACAAGAACGTGTGAGTCGGTGTTATTACACTGGCAACAAGTGAACATATTAGCTTAGGCTAAACATAGAATATGTAGAACAGGTACATTATACACAATTAACACAACCAATCGTTTAGAATATTTCTACATACAATAGAACCACTACAATGCGACTACTTAATAAATAAACAGTGTGTCTAAAAAAGCAGATGGTTGCTTAATGCTGGACGAAAGTAATCGGTAAAGCTCCTGCTTAATGTCCGTCCTGCATTAAGCTACCACCCGCCTTTAGGTACCAGAACTGTACCTTTTCTTTTGGTGATCGCTTTAGAGAAGATTGGCTGAAGCATATTGTATGTTAAATAAGATATTAAATAAATAGGGATTTATTCTTTTATCATTTTCACAAACATTATACATGTATTTATGAATATTCAAAACTGGTGTTCTAGATGTAACTGCAGGGTTCCAGGCCGTTTAAGAGCATATTATTGTCTGTAAACTAATCACGCAATGCCAGCAGTTAAATGACAAAAACTATGGCAGTTCTCACAAGAATTCAATCAGAGGGTGGTCATTTTGCGTTCCGAAACTCTTGTCTGTTTCAGATTTCAGTGACATGTTTCCTATGGGTTTTCTTCATCAACACGAACAGACTGTCATTGCTATTGAGGTTGGTTAAATGCTAGGTAACTGAATTAGATCAACCGTGTATTCGTATGCCTACCTAGTGTCTCTCATCTCAATCGTATCCACCATACTAGTATGCCTACCTAGTGTATATCATCTCAATCGTACCCGCCATAATCGTATGCCTACCTAGTGTCTCTCATCTCAGTCGTATCCACCATACTCGTACGCCCACCTAGTGTCTCTCATCTCAGTCGTATCCACCATACTCGTACGCCTACATATTGTTTAACACTTCTGTTCACACATTCGCCTTTCTACACTTTTGCAAACACAGTAGACCAAGATCAGATGACTCCTATAGGAACCGTCCGATCAGGGTCTGCTCTGTTTGTTACATAGTATATACCGGTAAATGATTCTACATTTTTCTAACGCGGCCAAGATTCACGTGTCCATGTGCTATTATAACAAATTTATCTAATTATTATTCATTACGTATGATTTCTTACAGGAATAGTCACGGAGGAAAGGGTTAAGTATAGTCCTCGCTCCGCTATAAAAATATTGTCTGCTCAAATTCTGACATAGTTCAAAGTTTGCTTCCCATTCATACTATTCAGAAACTAATAACGGAGTATCAAACAGCTTGGACCCAGATAAGACGCCGATTTACTCGGCATCTCATCTGGATCCAAGCTGTTTGTAAATACGAGTCGGGACGCGCTAAGCATGATAATAGTTAATAAGATTACACTCGAACTGTCTAACACAAACAAGCACTGTAATATATCATTCCCAAGATACTCTTTTGCAGACATGGGGAGCACAAATGTAGACTTGTTGTCAACGATACTATTAACCTTTAAACCTGTTGGGGGAAAATAATGTCTACTTAGCAATGCAGTATAACCTGGCTTAAGCGGTTTTCAAAAAGAGGTCTAACTATGGGTCTGTAAAGCAGGTGGTAGCGTAATACAGGGAAAAATTAATGAAGAAAGCTCCAATAGGAGCTTTCTGCATTACGTTTTCCCTGCATTACGCAATCACCTGCTTTTTAAGACTCCTGTGTTCAATAAATAAATAAATGGTTGCCTATGACAGGTTCTACTGTATATCGCCAGCTGAAATCTTGGTTTGCTCCGTTCTTGAGCTGTATTGTTTATTTCTGCAAACAAACAGCCCGAGGGTCTAACATTTTGAGTTCTGATCAGAAATTTAATTACCTTGTGTTACACTAATGTCCTTTGCAAACAATGTATACCCAGATGAGAGGGATTATAGAGGAGCCCTCTCATTAGAGTCTGCACTGTTTGCCATGTTACCTTTCTCTTTAGGAAAACCCCTAAATATTCACCATAAGCTTGATCTGGTTGAATTTTGGAATAGTTCATTTGAAAATTCAACGTTGTAAGGGTTACTAGGAGACTGTATGCCCTCTGATCTATAATTGAGTTTGGTAATTTAGAAACAAATTGCGGAATTAGGTCAACTACCTTCCTCAATTGCTACCTGTACAAGAAAACATGTCTACAACAGACACTCAGAAGTAGTATATGATCAGTGTATGTTATATGTATACGTTATATCAGACGAGGTACTTTGTACAAATCTGAATAAAATCATGTTCTGTTCTGTTCATCGAATAATTGTGTCTGTAACCCTTAACTCAATGAATATGCTTGTAAGAAACAATGATATCATGGATATTAATAAGATCATTTTTATTACAGCACGTGACCTCAGGAAAGTTTGGTCATGGCAGTAACTGTAGAATATCAGAACTATAGTATTCCATAAACAAACAGAAAAGACACAGATCAGACAGACGGTGCCTACAGGAGCCGTCTGATCTGTGTCTACCGCGTCTGATCTTTGTCCACTGTGTCTTATCTGTATCCACTGTGTCTGATCTGTGTCCACTGTGTCTGATATGTGTCAACCGTGTCTTATATGTGTCATGTGTGTCTGATCTGTGTCAACCGTGTCTTATCTGTATCCACTGTGTCTGATCTGTGTCCACCGTGTCTTATCTGTGTCCACTGTGTCTGATCTGTGTCCACTGTGTCTTATATGTGTCCTATGTGTCTGCAAAGGTGCCAAAAGACATCTCTATAGAATAAAGGGTTAAAGTAGGTGGGTTGCTTTACCCTTTCCCTGTTTAATATTCATGTAAGAAATAATGACATCATGAATATTTAATATTTGATTTTTTATAATGGCATATGTACACAGGATGTTTTGGCTCAGACAGAAACTGGTGAATCAGGCCTATAGTAGGCCGTAAGGAAACATATAGGAGCAGTCTGATCTGGATCTACTTTACTTGCAAATGCGTGAAGGAAAGGGTTAAATGTAACATGCCCATAAATAACGTGTTCTAGAATTCTATAATATTGAACAAACTTTAATTTGTCGTAGGAAGTAGAAACAATGTTCGAGTAATCACTTAAAATGCTACAGTTTGATGTTAAATTATTGATGTATCCGATGTTATTCGCCCGCGTTTTAGACACTATTTTTGTGCATTTTAGTGATGTAAACTATGATTTCCCAATATTGCAATAATATATTTTTTGTTCTAGAACAACAAATTGCGAGTGGCGATTTAACCCGTTAAAATCAATTCACTAATGCGTTTCTTCAGGAAAATCTTCATAAAATGGTCCTAACAGTTATTATTTCAATGGTATTGAGATATCTTAAATAACGCGTTATTTATAGACAGACAGCATTTAATGCACGATGAAAGTTCTCCACAAAGCTCCTAGAACCTTTTTCTGCAGTATAATCTCATCACTGAGCTCGTGTTTTGCGACCTTGAACATTTTACATCTCTGAAACACCTTTTCAACATTTTTTGAAACAGAGTAGATCCAGATCAAACTGTCCTATATATAGGAACCTTCTGATCAAGATCTGCTATATTTCCTATGTATTAATATAGATCGGATGCTACAGTGTCTACCATGGCCACCATTTCCTGGTTAATAAACATTAATCAATTATATACCGATTATGTCATTATTTCTTACATGAATATTCATCAGGTAATTGGTTAACGAAAGACATCCTCTGACTGTCAAGTTCAATCGATTTCCTTGTTGAAGTTTCCTTATAACCCTGACCCTGGTATGTGTGACCAGACTCGCATTTGTAAACAGTTTGGATCCTGTCACGAGAGTAAATCGGCGTCACGTCAGGATCCAAGCTGTTTGACACTCAGTCAAAAGTTTCTCAAAAGCTTAATCAATTGGAAGTATTGTAAAATGGCTGCGTAAAACATGTTTAAGCAGGGTAGGAGATAAAACAGAAAGCAACATTATTATTTAGGAAATTTGATTATGCGAGGACAAACAAATTTCTGACGAAAGCCGATCAATTGACTTTTGGAATAAGCAACTTCTGAAATAAGCCTCTAAACAGGTATGCGTTTTGTTCCTGTTACTATTGCTTTGGCTTTTAGCATTTATAATAATTTTTGCAAACAGTCTGGATCCAGATGAGACACCGAATACCTTGGCACCTCATCAGGGTCAAAACCTCTGACATTTGTTTTTGAAAAGTTTTTGAGCAGACGACAACATTTGCAGACATTAATTGCTCAGAGTGCAGAAAGTATTTGGAAAACATTATGCTGGATAGAAAATGACCCGCAAATGACCTGCATAATATTAACAACATATCTAGCATCAGAGAGTTCTTGGGCCTTAGTGAGGCTAAGTGAGCACAGTGAAGACTATTGTAGCTTCATTTTTCTGGAGTGTATATCTGGAGTGTAGTCTCGCAGTAAACCATGGTGTAGTCTCGCAGTAAACCATGGTGTAGTCTCGCAGTAAACCATGGTGTAGTCTCGCAGTAAACCATGGTGTAGTCTCGCAGTAAACCATGGTGTAGTCTCGCAGTAAATCATGGTGTAGTCTCGCAGTAAACCATGGTGTAGTCTCGCAGTAAATCATGGTGTAGTCTCGCAGTAAACCATGGTGTAGTCTCGCAGTAAATCATGGTGTAGTCTCGCAGTAAACCATGGTGTAGTCTCGCAGTAAATCATGGTGTAGTCTCGCAGTAAACCATGGTGTAGTCTCGCAGTAAATCATGGTGTAGTCTCGCAGTAAACCATGGTGTAGTCTCGCAGTAAACCATGGTGTAGTCTCGCAGTAAATCATGGTGTAGTCTCGCAGTAAACCATGGTGTAGTCTCGCAGTAAACCATGGTGTAGTCTCGCAGTAAACCATGGTGTAGTCTCGCAGTAAACCATGGTGTAGTCTCGCAGTAAACCATGGTGTAGTCTCGCAGTAAATCATGGTGTAGTCTCGCAGTAAACCATGGTGATTTTGAATTTCCATCAAAGAATACTCCCATTATGAATATTGATTGACATTTTTCATATAATGTTATATAAAAACAAATGACTAATACAAAAAGTATAGAACAATATTCCATCAACTAAAAGCGAAGATCCTGATCCTTTCAGAGCCGTCTGTTATGGGCTTACTCTATTTGCAAAGTCGTCAAACGACATCTCTATCATTTAAGGCATTAAACTAAGCATTCATCAATATTATAATGTTAGCGCTGTTTGCACTGATGTACGAGTATTGGCGGTTTGTATGTATTTTCCCTTCTTATTGTTAGTGGTTAAAATGAGGCTGAAAACACACAGAGGTCCAGATATGATGCGTAAATTAAAACATTTTCAAAAAATATAACATCTTTTTTTCTCCACCAAAACCGCGATGTCTTCAAGACATCATTCTAAAGTGTGATCACAACCTAGGGTTTGAGAGAAATGAAGATTTAAGTACTTCAGTACGCACCTTGATCACAACATAGGGTTTGAGAGAAATGAAGATTGTAGTACTTCAGTACGCACCTTGATCACAACATAGGGTTTGAGAGAAATGAAGATTTTAGTACTTCAGTACTTCAGTGCGCACCTTGATCACAACATAGGGTTTGAGAGAAATGAAGATATTAGTACTTCAGTACGCACCTTGATCACAACATAGGGTTTGAGAGAAATGAAGATTTTAGTACTTCAGTACGCACCTTGATCACAACATAGGGTTTGAGAGAAATGAAGATTGTAGTACTTCAGTACGCACCTTGATCACAACATAGGGTTTGAGAGAAATGAAGATTTTAGTACTTCAGTACGCACCTTGATCACAACATAGGGTTTGAGAGAAATGAAGATTTTAGTACTTCAGTACGCACCTTGATCACAACATAGGGTTTGAGAGAAATGAAGATTGTAGTACTTCAGTACGCACCTTGATCACAACCTAGGGTTTGAGAGAAATGAAGATTGTAGTACTTCAGTACGCACCTTGATCACAACATAGGGTTTGAGAGAAATGAAGATTGTAGTACTTCAGTACGCACCTTGATCACAACCTAGGGTTTGAGAGAAATGAAGATTGTAGTACTTCAGTACGCACCTTGATCACAACATAGGGTTTGAGAGAAATGAAGATTGTAGTACTTCAGTACGCACCTTGATCACAACCTAGGGTTTGAGAGAAATGAAGATTGTAGTACTTCAGTACGCACCTTTACCTGTTGCTCTGCTCGACGGCTAGTTTTAATATTCTTAACTGTATGCGTAATAGAATGTCTTCATTAATTAAAAATGAGAAAATGAATTTATGGTACTGTTAAAAAGGGACATAGGCAAACAGCCAAACACTGTGTACTGATAGCGGATAGTCTACACTGTCTATGTCACTGATTGATTACCAAAGATCACATTGGCAAAGACATTTTGGTAGAAACATCCCTTCCAATGAACAATGGATTGGTTCATAGTGCTTATTTGGGCAAGTAGATGTAGACAATGAGGCGTAAATGTTTATCAGTTTAACCATCTACCTGACAGAGACGCCCATTCAAGCTCTGTGTATGCTGTCTTAACCCTTTGCTCCATCAATAGCCGTGTAAGAACTGATGATATCATGACTATTAATTAGTCTAATTGTTATAAAGGCACATGGGTACATGGACACGGGAAGTGTTGGCCAACCCAGAAACTGTAGAACCATTTCTGTATCTTAGCATAAGCTAACAGAGCATACCCAGATCAGGCAGTTCCTATAGGAGCCGTCTAATCTGGGTCTACTCTTTTTGCAAATGCGTAGAAAGGCGTATTTATAGAGTAAAGGGTTAATCTTTTACCTGATAAGAACACGTTTTAACGCCTTTGCAGACAACATAAACCCAGATCATATGACTCTTGAAGTCTTACAGTCTACTTCATTTTAAACGTGAATTTGTTTCTTTAATTTCTTTACAAACCACTGTGAGTATGTCATACAGCTTTAATCCTGATGAGGTGCCGAGTTACTCGGCGTATGATGCCGATTAATCTGTTTGAAAAGACATATCACAGACACGCCTTTGGCGGCAAAAGCGATGAGCTCTTGAGTTCCAATAGAAGAGTAGGTTTGTACAGTTATATCCCTCTAAAGCAAATCATATGTGAATAAAGATACGCGTGTTTAAAATCGCGTGGCTGCCTGCTTAATCTGGACAAAACAATGCAATGAGCTTCTTCGGCATAATGCTCGTCTTGTATTAAGCTATCACCTGGCTGTATTACATACAATTAACCTATCCCCTCCTACTGACATATTTCTGTTCCTCTGTAATACTCCTGTTTTGAAACCATTGTGATAAATAGAGCTTTTGCTCCTATAGGAGCAAATGCTCTATTTATCACAATGGTTTCAAAACTGTACATTTCTAGAATTCTCCTTTTCCATAGTTAAGGCTCCTTTTCGTTAGATTAATTGGGTCTAAAATAGGGATGAAATGCGTTAAACATCTTTTTGGTGATCGCTGTATAGGAATTTTACTGTATATAGTTGACAAGAATAGGAAATCTATCGAAATGTTAGCTGTTGAACAAATTCCTATTGATGAATGAACGTCTCTTGTGTTATATATTTCTTCTATTACCTGACTTAATAATAAGTTGCTGCCCCAGGAGATTACGACGGCGCCAGCTCAACTTATTGCAGAGATCAATTGGATTTTTGTTACCGAGATTTGTCACAATGCCACAATGTGTCTAACTCTACAGAAAGGTGTAGCTCGTGTGATCTTTATTTCTTCATCATCAATTCTTCATCAGTTACAGTTTATTTGGCAATTTGGAACGAAATAATGCATTTGGCTATTTGCAATAGCATGTAATGAAATATAGTAAAAATACATCGTTATAAATAACTGTACATGTATAAATCAATATACACTTATGTGGTAAGTACAACACTATTTACTGCACAATCTGCATAACATTTATATTAGAACACACAATAAAACAACAATTGCCAAATGTTACCCAGGGCAGGGACAATTGCCAAATGTTACCCAGGACAGGGTTTCTTCTCATGGCTACGTTTACATAATATGTGAATTTATTTTGTATAAATCAGAATAAATATTTCAAATATTTATTTGTTATCGTTCTACATAATGGTCAAGGCAACATGAAATGAATCCCAGACTCTACAACATTTTGGTCACACACTTCATATATCCTGTTTTCTCTTGGCATTCCATTATATATTCCTACTTCCATTTCTAGTGATTGGGAACTTAATCTAAATCTTGAGAACAGTTGACGCATTAAATCAGTTCCGATAAGATCTAAATGCATGTATTTCTGTAACCTTTTGTGATGTATGTCTATTATTCTCTAAGTCAATGAAAGTACATGTATGAGTCATGTAGGAAACACCGCATACAAAACACACAACCGCCCAAACAGCACCACGACTACAAACTGATCTCAGAATGCGTCAAAATGTGTCTCTATCATATAAAGTGTTAACCATTTCCCTGTTCAATACTCGTGTAAGAAACAATGACATAATAAATATTTATTAACTGAAATTTTGAAATGTAAGATTGTCAAGGGATTGTTTTGCCTTGATGAAAACATCAAAAGCAAACAGAGCAGACCCTGATCAGACGGCTCCTATATGAGCCTTCTGATCTTGGTCTACACTGTTTGCATATCGTGAGAATGCGTTTATAAGGAGGAAATGGTTAAAGCGTGTGATCGAATTGAAATAATTAATGATAATATTATCAAACATTTTAAACTTTTAGCTATGCGTAGCAATGTCGGGTGATATTGATATATTATATTAATTTTTGATATGCAGTAAAACAAAACTCTGCAATAGTATTTAAGAAAAAGTTCATTGTTATGGCCACATTTACTAAATTGCAGCAGCTAGCTTTGGTAGAACATATCCATCAAACCTACTATCACATCCCACAGTAGGGTATAAACACGCTGTTGCGTACTTCTGAATTAGCTCAACTCTTTTACTGCCAATGTCACGTATGTGGTTGTGCAAACAGTTTGGATCCAGATGAAACGCAAAGTTAGTCGATGTCTCGTCAGTAACCTAACTGTTTGTTACTGTGACCGTTGTTATAAAGCAAAAATTTAGAAAAAAAGAAACTTAAAACAGACGACAAAGTTTGCAGATGACACAATTTGGCAGTGAAAGAGTTAAGCCTAGGCATTAGAAGGTCTAACAATAGCTCGCTGGCAATTGTTGCAAATTCTCGTCAAAAGTCTTATCACGCTGAAATCAGCGGGTCAAAGAAAGAGAAACTTCCATTGTCAAAGACTAGGATCGTCAGTGACATGCCCTTGATTGCTGCCAGGGAAGTACTTGGAAGGCAATGTCGGCTAATAGCCACAATGTCACACGGTATTACATGACTTCAGGATTGCCATGATAGAAATAGACTCGACAGTTTTGCAAAGCGAAAACAGAACAATGACAAATGATGATACAGTAGAACATATCTTAAGCGATAATATACTGACTGGATATATGTATTAACTTAACCCTTTACTCCATGTAAAAATAATGACAGAAAATGTAGTATCATCATAAGCAAAACAGAGCAGTGTTGAGCCTCAGATTTCTTACAAACTCATTCTTCTCACCGTGCGAAAAACGCGCGCACATTATTCTAAAAAAAGTGAGAAGATTGCGTTCGGACCACATGTTGGGACCTAGCATCGGAACACAATTTTCTTACTAGACCAACTTCATTTTCTCTTTATAGTGAACAGAACTTGAAAAATAAACAATCTTAAAATTTATCAAAATTAGTCTTCAGCACAAGATTATAATGTGTTTTTGTTTGTTTGTGATTTTTGTCGCAATTTAGCGCAGAAACTGAAGTAAAATGCCTTGCAAAGTGGGATGACCGAATCTCACCTCCAATAACTACTCACTTGCAAAGTGGGTTGACCTCACCTCACCTCCAATAACTACTCACTTTGCAATGGAATCTTGAACTTAGTTATGTTGTTTGCACAACGGTTAGTTATTGCAAAGTGGGTTGTAACAAGGCATTGGTCAGTATGACGTAATGGCGTTATATCTTATCTTACTCTTGCTGTGGTGCAATATCTTCCGTTTTCCAATTTTTTTGATTTAACGTCGATTGGACAGAAAGGTCATATAGTGCCTATGTCTTTTCGACAGCTAGCAGAACAGGCAAGGAACAGTTCTTTAATGGTTCTATTATCATCAACTTGTATATACAGTAAAACCTCTCTATAACGGCCACTAACTTATGTTAATTAGTTGCTATTTAGGGCAGGTGGCTGTTTAAAGCAAGGTGATAGTAAAATCAGAATGCTCCTACAGGAGCGTTCTGTTTTACTTTCACCTTGCTTTAAGCGGCCACCTGCCTTTTATACAAAATACTTGATCTAATATAGTGTCCGTTATAGAGAGGTTTTGCTGTATGTGTATGGGGCGGTCTGACTTATATTCTTTTAACGGATGCTATAGACATGTTTTACTTTATTTGGTTTGGTTTTAAGAAATTGTATTTATGGTACATTGGCAGCCGTATGACAAAATAATAAATATCGGGTACACGTCATTGAAACTTACAAATTAAGTAGTATTTATATCAGATTCAAAGACAAAAGCTATAACCTACATTCAAGTGAATTTATGCAGCAAAGCTCTTAACCCTTGCCCTCATGTAAACGTCTTTCACTCCTTTGCAAACAGAGTAGACCCAGGTCAGATGGTCCCTATAGGAGCCATCTTATCAGGGTTTGTTTATGGTATAATATAGATCTGATTCTACAGTTTGTGATTAAGCAAAAATATCCTGTGTTTATAAGTTAATATTAAAAATAATGTAATTGATAGTCAGTGTGTCAATATATCTTACAAGAATATGTAACAGGTAAAATAATACGAGGCTTTAGGACCCAGATATATGTCTCTTTAGGCGGTCGGTTTAGAGAGGTTTTACTGTACAGTAAACCTCTCTAAACCGGAATTCTAACGGAGAAGTACTGAGATACTTTTAGGCAGGTTGCTGCTTAATGCAGGGAGAAAGCCATGCAGAAAGCTCATAGAGGAGCTTTCTGCATGACTTTCACCCTGCATTAAGCTGCTACCTGTTTTCAAAACCGATATGTATGCTACATTAAACGTCAGATTTAGAGAGGTTTTACTGTACATGTGTATGCATTTGTGAGTGACTAAGATGTAGTTGACAAGATAAGTAAATTTGCCTTCACATTCAAATTGAAAAATGGAAGATTGATACTTAATTGCTGGAGATATTAATACTATTTTTAACCTCTGTTGCTAGTTACGATCATGACAGTTCCAATCATTTGTCTCACTGTCACCCATATTATTTCAGAAAGCATTAATCTATGATCCTCCAATGCATGATGTACGCATGTCTTTTGATAAAAGCTATTGTTGGTAATTTATTCGCAGAATATGTTGTATACGGAAAACACATATTGATTTGCATTAATAGACGTTTTGCTAACGGTGATTACTTGAACAGTTACAGCACGTGTAAGCATGTGTTAGAACTAAATAGGGTGTTCCAATGCGTCTACCTGCTCGTATAGATTATGGCAAATGGTGCAATTAAACCCATTATTGTTTTCACCTTTCATAAATGAGCGGTGCACATTCTTTTGCAATGAATACAACGTATACAATTGTTTCAAGATGTAATTTACTTCTTTTTTGCTGATGATACAGCCCCATAGCCGGTCTTCAAAAACATCTTAATTAGTAACATAGGTTCTGTATGGATAGTGAACTTGTAGTACATGTAATTATCTATAATAAAACATTGATTTTTAAAATAGGGTGGTCGGTTAGCTAAACAAAAGACTTTGTTTTATTGACATAAAACATTAGGGGATGTGAACGGTTATTCACCTGTTTCTGTATATTTGTGTTCATGTATATTCCCCCAGAGCTCTTTGGAAATGAAACACACAAAAGTTGTCGAAGCTGCTCATGTTGATGCATGGAAACGGTTCTTGACTTGATTAATTTGCAATGACACAATATTTAGAGATCTTGGAATATTTCCAATACAGAAGAACCCCCTAACCGACTACTAAGGAATCAATAAGACTATCTATAAAAGCAGACGATTACTTAATGCAGGACAAAGGTAAGACAGAATGCTCCTATAGGAGGCTTTCTGCATAACTTTAGTCCTGCATCAAACTACTAACCTGCTTCGAGGAACCAGAGTCCGACATATTGGTGGGTGGTCGCTTTAGATCTGTTTTACTGTAAATGTTTCTTGACTAGGCTTGCAACGGGATCTTGAAATAGTTCCTAGTTATATTGGTTACCATAGATACAAGGAATAAGTATGTTGAGTATTCCAAATCGAACAAGCCCATCTAAATCGACATCAAAAAGATGTACAACACTTGGTAATGGCAGGTGGTTGCTTAAAGAAAGTTTGGTACTTAAAGAAAGGTCAGATAGGTAAAGAATGTTCCTACATAACCTTTCTGTATTACCTATGTCCTGCATTAACATCTGCTTTTAACCTGCCCCGCCCCTGAATATTGATTTAGAACAGTATGACTATTCATTGACTGTTTTATTTTCATAATTACACGTTAACAATTTAACTGTGACAGAAACTTAACAGTATATTTATATTATCCCGAAGGCAAACAGAGCAGACCCTGATCAGACAGCTCCTACATGAGAAAAGGTTTCAAAAGCAAAGGTGACAAAATGCGTCTCTACTACGGAGAGGGCTAAAGACTGCAATGTTTATAAATTGCGTGGACACTTTCGAAGTATGATACTGTATTGAAATGATTCCAATTCAATAAAACTCCTCTAAACTGGAATCCTAGTAAAGAAGAATGTAGATACTTATAGGCAGATGGCTTCTTAATGCAGGGTCTTTCTTCAGGAGCTTTTTGCTTGACTTTCACCCAACTGTATACCCAACTATTGCATCGTTATAAGCAATACCAAGAAACGCTTACATGCATGAACAACTTGTATTCGCCCGGAGTTCTGGTCCATATAACAAACATTGGACTACTTTTGAACATGTTTGCAATAGGGGGTTTAACCTTAATTCCGCTATGAGCAGGCTGACTGGTATGTGAAAACAGCTTGGTGCGGGTGAGATGTCGAGTAAGAGGTCATACTGTACTCGCTATGATGCAATATGATGAAATGTATGATAATATAGAATACAAGAATTGGGTTACATATACAATAGCTCGTTTATATGCAAATGCATTCAGATATATATGGGGGTCACAAGAAGTCACAAAGTTGGCATCGTTCCCACAAAGATTTAACCCTTTATTCGATGGATAATCATGTAAGAAATAATGACGTCATGAATATAAATTACCAATTGTTGGTCATGACAGAAACTGTATAATATAATAATATCATAAGCTAACAAAGCAGGCTATAGGAACCGTCTGATCTGGGTCTATTCTGTTTAAAAATTTGCAGAAAGACGTACATACGGAGTAAAGGGTTGAAGATCAATATAATTATACAGCAATGGAATTCAAGTTCCTACAATAATTAACTTTCACATAGTAAACTTTAAAGTTCAGTATACTGTTGAGAAATATCTTAGACACGTTGATGTTAATGATATTGTTACTATTTTAAGAATTTCTACATAATGTGTAAGTCGAAAAGGGACGGTATATTATTTAAATATAAAATTATATTTGTTTATACGGTTATAGTTATACTGAAGATGAGTATCTGTCACACGTTTCCCTTCGTTGCCCCAAATTCAGTTCTACAAAACTGACATTATATAGTATACATAATCTCCATGACTGCGGCTTTCTGCCTTTTTATTTATATGCATAAATTTCCAACATAACATAATTCAGCAATACAATGTCTTGTCACTGTATAAGTCCATTTGTTGTGAATATTAATTCATTATTATCAAAATGTACTGTATGTTTTCTTTACCACTTTACACTTATTAAATTGTGTCCCACGATATTATAAATACACCAATATTACACCACTAGAAAGCTCCTATAAATATCTAGATCTACGACCAGATGCTAATCAATATACAAACAATCAAGTATTCCACACAGGAAAACATATACCGGTATACCACACAGGTGAATGTCTTTATCTTTTCCACACCGGAAACTGATATGCCACACAAGCACATCTTTAAAAATGATATCCCATCCAACAATGTTTAACCTCACATACAGGAGAGGATCTGCCACATAAGCGAATGTCATTAATCTTCCACACAGGAAAGTAGGATAGCATGAAACCACACAGATAACAATGCTTCTTTTCCACACAGGAAACAAAATACAGAAGTCTGTTCAGTATGTCTATATTTTATAAAGTCATGAATGTATTCACATATTCACTGGGAGTCTAACACCGCTTGTCTAGTTTGGATTAGACGCATTGACATGGGATCATGGACAGACATAAAGGGCGGAGGTGGACCAAGTATGCAAGACCGACCAACTCGGCCAATTTAGCCATCTACAACATACGAAGTTACGGACACTAACTACACTATCCAGAAAATAATATTATAATTACAATGAACAGAAACAAATCCACGCGAATTGAAATAAAAAACAAGTCCTACTCTAACTACGGGACGGGACGGGGAAAGCTTAAATTATTTTCAAGTTCTTCAATCAGTATAAGACATTTCAGACTTCTGTTCCGTACATGTTGCTTCGTTTTGTTTACATTAGAGTAGGCCATGTTTTCTATACATTTGGATGACCAGGTTTGAATTACAGGTAGTTCACACAACAACTGGACAGTGCTTATCTACCTAAGACAAACATCTACACTGATAAAGCCAAACTTGTGACAGTACCACTTTGCAATTTTTTGCACCACATCACAAAATGTAATGAATTACAATTACATTATTTACCGAAGTTTTACTACAAAACTCCCGATTATACATAAATTCAATATGCGAAAAAATCAAAATTCTATTAGAATCTGGCGGTTTAGAATTACAATACACTTGAAGAAAGAAAGATGTTCAAGAGTATATTTCAATAAAATAAGTATTACATTTTTGAGTGATTTATTTGATATATTTTTTTATACATATTATACAAAAGGGTAGTTTGAACATATATGAGTTTATTTATAGATATTTTATGTAACCATATTTAGTATGATCAATTTGTTCGTTGCGTTACCCACATGTCGCCTGTTTTAGTAAAACTTTTCGGTATATTAAGGAAATGATATAAATAAATCTAAATTTCAAAGGAATAAACCACAGATATATAACTAAAGACTGAGACAAAAAGTGAAGTCCCTGATTAGATGCCACTTTGAAAAAGGCGGCGTCTGATCTGGGACTGCGCTATTTGTCGTGTTGCATTTTTGCGACATTTGCGGTGAAAGGGTTAACCCATTCCCTCCTACTGACGCCTTTTGACGTCTCTGTAAAAGCCATTTTCTGAACCGATTGTGACTTTATTTAACCCAATTGTCTAACTGTCGTCTGCAACCCAGTTTTGTTAAAACATTTCGGTAAATTAACCCTTTCGCTGCCAATGCCGGATCTATGATTACCTATGCAAACAGTTTGGATCCAGATGAGACGCCGAGTAACTCGGCGTCTCATCAGGATCCAAACTATTTGTTACTGTTACTATGGTTTTTAAACAAAATGAAGAAAATCAAAAAAATGAAATTTTGTAGCAGACGAAAAAGTTAGCAGACGACATAATTTGGCAGCGAAAGGGTTAAGGAAAATGCGTCACTATGAGAGGACGGGTTAAAGTTTACCCTTTTATACTGAATGTACTCTATAGTAAAACACAAATGGGCTATTCCACTCTGAAAATACAGCAGACAGTTCTGGTTTATCCTTTCATATTAATTGGACCGTATAATTTACCCATTCCCGCATAGGTTATGTTTTAGACGCAACCTCTGCGAATGAATCTACCGAAAAGGAGCATTTACTAGAGAAAAGGAAAATGTTAGAATCATGTAGTTTTGAAACCATTGTGATAAATAGAGCAGTTGCTCATATGGAGCAAATGCTCTATTTATCACAATAGTTTCAAACATTGACTTTTACAGATGCGTAGAAATGCGTATTTATGGAGGAAAGGGTTTTTAAACACTGATGGGCTATTCCGCACTGAAAAAACTAGCGTTGATAGGGTTAGATGTTATAGTCTACAATAATTGGCTTGCTGATACTTTTACTTTAAATATAAAGAGAATCTTATTTCGTTATTGCCAGACAGTTTCCATTGCAGTATTGACATAGTGTTCGCGTGTGGTGAGCAGTTTGATGGGAGGAATAGCGCAGGAAATCGCTTAACATGTGAAGCGCTTTTGAACGCACATATCCTGTGTGAAAAGAGCGCTATATAAATGTGGTATAATAATAATAAAATAATTAACACTTTAAGTCATGAAAATGCATGTAAGAAATAATGGTATTATGCATACTTATCAGCTGAAGTTTTATAACGGCGTATGAACACAAATTGTTTTGTCCAGGCAGAAAAAATATAGACTCTGATCTATATGATCCGATTCTGATCTATATAATCCCATTCTGATCTATATAATCCCATTCTGGTCTATAATCCCATTAGCAAACAGATCAGACTCTTAATTCCTCTGAGCCGTCTACAGGAGCCATCTGATCTGGGTCTACTCTGTTTGCAAAGTCATGGAAATGCGTCTGTACTAGATAATGGGTTAACCTTTTCAATGAGGAATGTTCAAAATGCAATGGTCCATGATTATTTAACGATTGAGTCCATTCAACTGGAATGAATTAGTTTTGCTAAATGATTTCGAATAACAAAACGTACAGACCCTGAGCAGGGAACACTTCAATGAGCCATCTGATCTGTGTCTACACAGTTTGCAAATGCTAGCACACTCTTTTCTCGCCTTCAAAATGTTAATTCTATTGATTAGACAGCGGTGTATCGTGGATGATTGATCGTCCCTTGTGCCCATTATATTTCTCTCTTGGCTGACTTAGTAATGATCTCTTACCTAATGTGTATATAACAAAATGTACTCTTCAGATGATCTAGACAATACTTGCATACGTTGCGCCTCCCTTAATGAGACCATGTCACGGGAAATCGCAACACAAATTAGTCAAGTTTAATACGTTTCCGAAAATAGCTGTTACTTTAATTAACCTTTAACAAGGTTTTGGCGAAGTTGCAATGACTTTTGCAAACATTCTGTATCAAGATGAGACTCCAAGTAATTTGACCAACCGCTAAGATCCAAACTGCTAGATACTAGGCCTGTTTTGACCAACCGCTAAGATCCAAACTGCTAGACATGCACTAGGGCTGTTTTCGTTTTAGAGAAAACTCATTAGCCCATTCCCTCATAGGCTATGTTCCGACCCAAACTCTTTAAATAAGTCTACCGAAAAGGAGCATTTACTAGCGAAAAGGTAAATTTTAGAATTATGTAGTTTTTAAACCATTGTGATAAATAGAGCATTTGCTCCATATCACAATGGTTTAAAAAGTTGCCTTTACAGAGGCGTCAAAATGCGTCAATATGAGAGGACGGGTTAAGGGTGTGGTATGCCGCATTTGCTACTGGCGAGACTTTGGTCTGCAAGATCAACCATTATCTGATGAGTATTTATGCAAGACATAATGTCATCATGAATATTTATGTGCGTAATTTCCATTATGGTATGTAATGAACATAGGGGATTTTGGCCATGATATGAACTACACAATGAGATCTGTAATCCATGCCAGAATAGGAACACATGAGATAGTGACCATGGCAGAATAGGAACACATGAGTTTGTGGCCATGACACAAAAAGTAGAATCAGATCTATATAATTCGACAAGCAAAAACAGCAAACAAGGAGAGACGGTTCCTACAGGATCCCCTGATATTGGTCTACTCTGTTTGTAAATGCGTTAAAAGGCGTCACCAAGAGGTAAAGGGCTAAGAATATTGGTAAATGTCCATCGGTAATACACTTACCAGCAATGAAAGGAACTGACCGTGTAAAGAAAAATTATAAAGGAATTGATCGTGTAAAGAAGAATTATAAAGGAATTGACCGTGTAAAGAAGAATTATAAAGGAATTGACCGTGTAAAGAAAAATGATAAAGGAATTGACCGTGTAAAGAAGAATTATAAAGGAATTGACCGTGTAAAGAAGAATTATAAAGCTCCTAAGATACACTGTAATCTTGGAATATAACACTGTATTTAATAATTATTATAAAGGGGGATGGGCAGTTGTACATTTTCTGAATTCTTGATAGCTAGCATGTGTATCAATTAACCCTTTCCCTGTTTTATGTGTATTTCAAATTTAAATATCTATGAAATATTCATTGCCAAAATAGGTATAATGAAACATAGAAGGTGAACAGTGTAGCCATTTTCGAAACTAAACAACAGATATATCAAAAACATTACATTATCAACAGAGCCTACCCTGATCAGACGGCTCATATAGGAACCATCTGATCTCGGTATACTTTCCTTGCAGATGCGTAAACATGCATTTATATGTAAGAAAGGGTTAAAGTTAAAGGTACGTACTCAAATACTAAACTCGTCATTTCTCCACCAAACCCTTTCAACCTTGACATTAACGTCTGTCGCTTAGTAAATGTCGTCTGCACAATTTGCCCTTGGCTACCATTCTTAAAGTAACTTTTGCTTCTTTGTTGTTTTTTATTCAAATTTAACTCACGAGTATCTGTTTGGACCGTAACAAAATGCCGAATTAATTGGCGCCTCATTTGGATCCAAAATGTTTACATAGTTTATGCCAATATGTGACAATTCTTCGCTAGCTCGCAAACATTTAACAAGTCTAGCTAGCAACATGGGGCGAAGGAAGCAGAACACATTAACCTTTTCCAACATGAATATTCATGCAAGAAATAATGGCTTTATGTGTACTTATTAGCTGTTTTTTATAATGGCATAGAAACACAGCGGTGGGGTGTTTCCATGACAGAAACAGTACAAAGATATCTATATATAACCCTTTACACCACGACTAGTTTGGTAGGAAAATAACAACATGAATATTAATTAGATTTACTGTTAACCCATTACCTCATAGGCTATTTTAGATCCTACCTTTTTTAATAAATCTACCGAAAATGAGCATTAACTAGTGAATAGGAAAATTTTAGAATTTTGTAGTTTGAAACCATTGTGATCAATAGAGCATTTACTCCTATAGGAGCAAATGCTCTTTTTATCACAATGGTTTCACAAAGAGACTTTTACTGAGTCATCAAAAGTCGTCAATATGAGGGAACGGATTAAAATATCACTTAGACACAGGACGTTTTGGTCATGGTAGAAACTGTAGCATTATATCTATATTACATCATAAGCAAACAGAGCAGAGGGACCCTTAGACCAGGGTCTACACTGTTCGTCATTTAAAATCCTTTTGCATAAATCACGCTTTTATACTGTATGGACTCTACCAATAACAAATGATGAACTAGTCCACTCCGGAAATTTCTCATTGAAAGGGTCAACATTTTAGAATTGCTCATCATGTCTATAACTTTACTTGACAGGGGCGCTTTGATGCCTTTGTAAACAGACTAGACTCAGAACAGTGTCTCGTCTGCATGGTTGCTCATAATTTATCCCGTTACTCCATAAATATGATTTTCTACGCCTTTGCAAACAGAGTAGACCCTGATCAGACGGCTCCTATCAGGGTCTACTCTGTTTACTTGTGATATAATGCAGATATGTTTGTATAATTTTGCGATGGCCAAACAAACATGTGTCCATGTACTATTATAACAATTAATCTAATTAATATTCATGATGTCAGTAGTTCCTACAATAATATTCATTGAGTATAGGATTGAGATTCAAGTTAATGAAGTTATCATGTATGGGTAAGACTCAACAGCTTATTCAGTTTATTTTGTTCCCAACTCAAGATTTAATGAATAGTCTGGGTGCAAATCAAACGTGTGTCAGTAACTAGAAATGTTCCGGTTAATAACGTAGACAATAACATATTCTTTAACAGATTCGGACTGACAGGTCTATCGTCCTGTCGACGTGTACAGATTTAGACTGACAAGTCTCTCGTCCTGTTGACGTGTATTATCTAGAATATGTAGATACATGTACACTTCCCCTTTCTTAATGTAACTTTACTATCATTTCTAAACAGTTTTGATCAATATTAGATGGTGAGTAGATCAGTGTCTGATCAAGATCCAACATGTTTTAAATCCATTTAATAGTTTTCTTAAGATACTAATAGAATCAGATAATATAAAAATGTAACGTAGACGAGGGCTGGAGAGTATGACATTTAAACTAATAGAGTCATATAATATAAAAAAAAAAGTAACGTAGACGAGGGATAGAGAGTATGACATTTAAGGGTTAAGATATACGTACTCGAGTTGGAAACAAAATGTATCTGACTTTGGCATGTAGACAATGAGATGGTCTTCTTTTAACAGCTGTGACGGAGTTGTACGTGGGCAGAAATGGGAAACACTGCCAGTGTCAACTGAATAGAGTTGATACACTTAAACCTCGTTGTTCAGAACACTAAAAAAAGTATCGTTATCAGGGTGAAGCTTTCTGCATGACTTATATCCCTGTATTATACAACCAACTGCCTAAAACGCTCAGTAGTATATAAACTTTCGTATTAGCGACGTTTACTGTATATTTAAATATAAATTGCATTCTATTCAGCTGATCTGGGTCTGCTCTGTCTGCTAATGTAACTATATAGATCTGAGTATACAGTTTCTGCCATGTTCAGCATTTACTGCGTTCATATGCCATTATAAAACAAGAATCCTAAAAGCGGGGCAATGTATGCCCGAAGGAGGATCCAATAGCGTGTAACAGTTTCTGTCACTTTATTTCAAATTCGTTGAACCCTTTCCCTGTTGAATATTCGTGAAAGAAAACATAACTTCATGAATATTTACAAGCTGAATTTTTAAAAGGACATATGTACACAGGATTTTTGTATTGGTAGAAACTTGTAGATTCAGATCTATTATCATTTCATATGCAAACATAGCAGATACTGATCAGACAGCCGTCTAATCTTAGTACAGTAAAACCTCTCTAAACCGGACGTTAATATAAATATCGGATAGCTTAATTGAGGGTGACAGTCATGCAGAAAGCTCCTCTGGGAGCTTTTTGCATGAGTTTCGCCCTACATTAAGCAGCCACCTGCCTAAAGTATCTATAATTTCTCTACTACAGTTCCGAAAAGACGTGAATTGGCGTTTATATGGGGGAATGGGTTAATATGTAACAAAGCTACACAGCGGAAGCAAACAGAACTCAGAAAGGGGGTGATCCCTCAGTGACGACTATGATAGTGTTACTATTCTAGTATATGACTCAGTACAGTAAAACCCCTCTAAATCAGACGTTCAATTTAGTGCACATATCGGTCCTGGAAACAGGTGGCAGCTTAACCCATTCTCTCATAGGCTATTTCTAGACCCTATCTCTTTGAATAAATCTACCGAAAAGGAGCATTAATTAGAGAAAACGAAAATTTCAGAATTGTGTAGATTTGAAACCATTGTGATAAATAGAGCATTTGCTCCTACGGAGTAAATGCTCTATTTATCACAATAGTTTCATAAAGTGACTATTACAGAGGCGTAGAAATGCGTATTTATGGAGGAAAGGGTTAATGCAAGGTGAAAATCATGTAGAAAAGCTCCAGCTGGCGTTTTGTTTGCATGACTTTCACCCTACCTTAACATTGAGCCTGCCTTGGGCGGGTAAGTGAGTACCTATACAAACAGTTTGGATCCAGATGAGACGCCGAGTAACTGTTTGACACCTTGATTGCATTTTGGTAAATTGATTATAGCTTGAATTTTGAAAATGTAATAGGTGAAAAATTCTGTAAAAATAATTTGCTCAGCAGGCTAAAGGTTAAGCAGCCATTCGTCTAGAAGTATCTTAATTCTTCTCTACTAGAAAGCCGGTTCAGCGTTTTTTTACTGTATATACTAATGCGAAACATTTCTGCCAATTTTATTGAAAAATGAGGGACAATAACTACATAAAACAGAGGGAATTAACTCAAGAATGATTAAGCAATCCAAGTTATCTCATCTTTGTGCACAACTGCTCATCAATATCAATCACCCATAGTTTTATGACGAAATTCAGTTGAATATTAAAGGAGGAATTTTCCGAAAAAGAGATCTCTGAGGAAAATAAACAAATGAGAATAAGTCCAGACCTTATAATCTCATCTTTGTACACAACTGCACATCAATATCAGTTATCCATGCCAGTGCCTACTGTATCGGGAATACTCCGTTGAATAATAAAGGACTTATTCGAGCAAGAAATTGCTAACGGACAAGCGGGTGGACGGACAAGCGGGTGGACGGACGAACGGTGCGCGTCAGCTCATAAGTTACTACGCTTAAAATTGATACAAAAATAATAAATGTGCAGGATGTCATAAGTTATATTCGTTAAGTAAAGGTTGCAGTAGTTGTTGATGGCGGACGACATACGACGTCGAGTTATGTTAAAACGTTATCCCAATAGATCTAGATCACCATGTAAAAATACCTATGTCAGCTAGAACAAAACATACCTGTAACAGCTTGAGTCTGACCGGTGGGATATTTTTACGGTATAGCAATTTTCGAAAAACTAACCAAGAAAGTGTTTTTTTTTAATATGCATTACGGGTTGAACAAAATATTATTCCGTGGAGTTATTTTATAACTGGTTGAACACGTATTTTCTTAGAGTCAACACAACCTTGATCTTACAATTTATTTGGATATATCCCTTGAGATATAGAGGATCTGTCGCGAGTTGCCTTTTGAGATCAAACGTTCCTAAACGAGAATAAGAAAATGTTATTAAGCGAGTCTTTGGCGAGCTTAATAACATTTTCCGGCGAGTTTCGGAAATTTGATCTTAAAAGACAACGAGCATCAGATTGTTTTTCTCATTTAACCAAAACATTGTGTTTTCGCCGTTTTAATAAGATGTAAACATTGGTTTCCAAAGTTTGACGTCTTGACGTCATATACGAGTATGTTCTAAAGTGTTCTGACACGTGTTACTGCTAAAGGAATCTAAGCCCTTTGAACATTAAAACCCGGAGATAAGGGAAGTTACGTGAGAAATACAGGTTGTGTGGGTTAACCCTTTACTCCATGAATATTTATGCAAAAAATAAAAAAAACCATGAATACTAATTAGATTCATTTTTATAATGGCATATGAACATAATAAATTATGATATTTTGGTCATGGCAGCAATTGTATTATCATATCTATACCATATACTACTAGTATAAGCCAACAGAGCAGATTCTGATAAGACGGCTCCTTTAGGAGACGTCTGATCTGGGTCTACTCTGTTTGCAAAGGCGTAGAAATGCGTATTTATAGAGTAAAATGTAAAGTAGAAATAGTTTTATACAAAACCCTTGTGATAGATCTATTACGTATTTCTGCAACAAAGTGCACACAAAGTACATACAATCCAACTTTCTGATTACTGAGATCATTGAGAGATACGGCATATCATGTAATCTTGTGTCGGCTTCTTCTGTAGGTCTAGATATACAGAAAACCTCCTCTAGCATGACCAATGTATGAAAAGACATATGTGTATTTAAAAACAGGTGATTGCGGTAAATGCAAGACAACAGTAAAGGAGAAAGCTCCGACAGGACGCTTTCTGCATTACTTTCGCTCTGCATTAAGCTGCCACCTGCCTGTAAGACCCAGGATTATACATGGCTTGGTGGTCCATTTAGATAGAGTTTACTGTAGTTTGTGTGCGATTCGCCTGTTTTTACAATAATATATAAAAGATTGATAACACTATAAACAGATGTTTAACCCTTTCCCTCATATAATCACCTCTTCACGCATTTGCAAACAGACCAGACGCAGTTCAGACGGCCCTGTGTACTTTAGACATATACAATGTATCTGATTCTACAGTGTTTGTCAATGCAAAAACTCATAAAATATCAGCTGATAATTAGTCATGGTGTCTTTTTTTCTTAAATGAATATTACACGTGAAAGGGGTTAAATGACGAATCTTTTCGGTTGGATCATCACGGTGCAGCTCATACTAACACATGTCTCCAAGAATTGTTAAATAAGAAAATGATGCCAGTTAGTATGAAAATATAGAGGCTCAAGGCTTTAGTGTTATAACAGAATTATGAACAAGATTGTTGACTATGGCACAGAATGTAGAATCATATCTAAACTATTCCATAAACTCAAACTCAAACTCAACTCAAACTCAAACTTTTATTGCGATTTAGGCCACCAGCCCATACACGAGCTATCAACACACATAAATACACAATCATGTCTACATAACACACAAAGGAGCATGACTAACATGAAACATTTCCTAGATGTAAGATTTCCTCAACTGCATACCATGATATATAAATGTGGCAAGACCTTTTATAATTGATTCGTTTTGAGATGCCATTATTGAATTTATGTAAAGAAGGATTTTCATAATATTTTCTCTGAATGTAAGTTTGACGTAGTAATGTATACAACGGACATTCCAATAAAAAGTGATACTCTGTTTCAATAGCATCTCGACAATGAATACATTTACTACATTGCCTTGTAATACCAAGGTGTCTACCCTTCTCTATCATTAATTTAATTTGTGGGATGGAGAACGAAACGCCACCATGTGGTATCTAAACTTTCTAACATCTAACACTTCAAGATACTTTTCATAATTAAGCATAGTTTTATAAAGTCTATATGGTTCTAACTTTGGACTTGTATTACAACTTTCAGACCAGTTTTGAAGATATTGGTCTTGTAATCTTTGTGAATAAGCAGCTTAAAAGAATGGTACATTACTAACATTTTGATGTTCCCACACAAATCCAAAACCGATACCATATAAATGTAACCTCATTTTTGTGACCCAATTTCGATAGCCTATACTATCATAATATCTAAGCATGTCATAACACTTCCGTACATATCTTTTACTTGGCATATTTACAATTTTAGCCAATATTTAATGCATCGTTTAGATGCAATACTAAACATGGGGTGTCTTCCACAGTCCCCATAGATAACTGCACTGCATGTCCGTAAAGGGGCAGACATAAACTGTTTACACGCATACAGATGTACCCGTTCAATATCTTGCATATAGTCCAGGCCCCAGATTTCAGATCCATACATCAAAATAGGAGCTATTTTGGAATCAAACAATTTAAAATATACTGATCGAGACATGGGCATCAGGTGGTGTACAGAATTTAAAAGTGCCACCAGTACTCTTTTGGCTTTATCTGCCATACACTCTGACATTTTATACATCGATAGTTTACTGCTAAAAAATAAACCGACATAACTAAACCCATTAACGACCTCAATTTTTTCACCCTGTAACACCCAGTTCTCATGTTTCGACAATTTTCCACCATTTTTAAACACAACAACTTTTGTTTTCTGGATATTTACGTCAAGTTTCCAGTCAATACAATAATTTGATAACATATTTAACTGTCTTTGCAGTCCAACAACTGTATCTGAAAGTAACGCTACATCATCTGCAAACAGTAAGATAAAGACTTGGACTATATCCGGCATTAATTGTATACCAGTTACTCCACTACTAGATATATAATCATTTAAGTCATCGATAAACAAAGAAAATAACATAGGACTTAATTTACTGTCTTAGTCCCAAAGGACAGTCAAATATCTCACTAAGTAACCCATCATTTCTTACCATACCTTGTACTGATACATATATGCTTTTAATTGCTTTTAAGAGGTGCCCTCTAATTCCATGTTTCTTGAGTGCTTGAAATAATTTGCTTCTGTTGACTCTGTCGAAAGCCTTCTTGAGATCAACAAAAGCAACATAAACTGGTTTACGTTTCTGGCATAAATATTTATTTACAACAGAGTACAAAACAAACCATTATCCACAGTGGAATAGCCAGATCTAAAGCCTGCTTGGGCCTCTGCTATTTTATCTCTCGTATCAGCATAGAATGTTAAACGCTTATTCAGAATGCTAATATAAATCTTACTGAATATCTGTAAAAGCGCTATTCCCCTATAGTTATCAGGATCGTTTGTCGGACCTTTTTTATGCAAAGGGATAATAATCGACAATGACCATTTTTCTGGAAAAGAATGACTAGTAAACAATCTGTTAAAAAGAAGGCGTATATAAGGTAGTTATACACACTACACAATTTAAAATGTTCAGGTATTAAACACCCTGCAGACGCCTTATTTTTATTCAGATCTTTTATGGCACTTAATATCTCATCATCCGTTATCAAATCATTCTGTATATTGCTATCAACCTCATTATCACTGCTGTTTTCTACAGCATCATCAGCTTCAGCTATATCAATATAAGATGCACCGGGTGGTTGAAAAACTGATTTGAAATGATCACACCATTCTGACATAGGAATGTTTGGTGTCACCCTTTCACTGCGTTGGGCTTGTCTGACATGATTCCAAAACCTCTTTTGGTCCGTGACTGAACTTACAATTTTATCAAGAGTCTTCTTGTCATAACCATGTAAGACCTCTCCGAACGAAACCTTGTTTATATCTACCTCTTTCCTTCTTAACATTCTCACTACAGTTTAATAAACATACAGAGCTGACCCCGATCAGAAGGCTCCCACAGGAGCCGTCTGATCTCGTTCTACTCTGTTTGAAAAGGAGTAAATATGCGTGTAGTTATGGGGTAAAATGTTTGAGAGTCTAACCCTTAGGTAACCCGGGGCTGATAAGAGGAATATTGAGGACATTTAGGGATGCAATCAACAACTTGTTGGTACTTATTAGAATCGCCTCTCCACTGGAATAGTCTCTCCACTGGAATATTCTAGTCTATCCACTGGGAAAGTCTCTCCACTGGAATAGTCTCTCCACTGGAATAGTCTAGTCCACTGGAATAGTCTCTCCGAGGCGTTTTAGATGAGTACCAACAGTGTACGTTTGACCAAGAGATAAGAATATATGCATAGATCAGCATGCCACCTATCTACACTATTTACATAATAGATTTGGTATTGATAGGAACTGTAGTGTCGGGTCTATTATAGTTTCATAAGAAAACAGAACAGACCCTGATCAGACGGCTCCTACATGAGCTGTCAGATTTGGGTCTACTCTGTTTGCAAATATGCCAAACAAGGCTTAACCCTTCTCTTGCTATTCACGTCAATATACGTACCTGTAAATAGTGAAGACCCAGATGAGACAGCTCCTGCAGGAGCTGTCTCATCAGGGTCTGCACTATTTACAAATTGATTGTGCAACCAGCGCACTCTACAGCAGTGATTGCACAGCGAAATACGCGTACACAGTGAATATATATGTAACTATACAACAGGGCATGGGTAAAGAAGGAGAAATGTATTTTAAAATTCAGCAAGCGAAGGGTTAAGACATATCTATGATGTTTCACTTTACTACATGGTTTTACATTGGAGAATCTTCGATGTATTAACTATATATGAAAGAGGTCTTAACTATATACAGCTATCTGTCCTACATTAAACTACCACCTGTTTTAAAATTCCAGAATTATACTTCTTTTGAGCGATCGTATTCAAGATATTTTACTGTACAGTAAAACCACTCTAAATCAGACGTTCAATCATTTAGTAAAAATATCGGTCTTGGAATTAGGTGGCAGCTTAATGCATGGTGAAAGTCATGCAGGAGAGCTTTTGCTTGAATTTCATCCTGCATTTAGCAGCCACCAGCATGAACGTATCTAAATTCGTCTCTACTAGAATCCCGATTTAAAGGGGTTTTACTGTGTTCTAATTTTATGTTTTTCTTCCATTTGTTCTCAAAATCCCGGCCAGCGTGTAGAACATGATGTGGACGAGATGCTGATGAGTGTGCGCATGTAGAACATGATGTGGACGAGATATCGATGAATGGGCACATGTAGAACATGATGTGGACGAGATATTGATGTGTGGGCACATGTACAACATGATGTGGACGAGATATTGATGTGTGGGCACATGAAGAACATGATGTGGACGAGATCATGATCAGCATGCACGTGTAGAACATGATGTGGACGAGATCATGATCAGTGTGCACATGTAGAACATGATGTGGACGAGATATTGATGAGTGGGCAAATGTAGAACATGATGTGGGCGAGATCATGATCAGCGTGCACGTGTAGAACATGATGTGGACGAGATCATGATCAATGTGCACATGTAGAACATGATGTGGACGAGATATTGATGAGTGTGCACATGTAGAACATGATGTGGACGAGGTATTGATGAGTGTGCACATGTAGAACATGATGTGGACGAGATATTGATCAGTGTGCACATGTAGAACATGATGTGGACGAGATATTGATGAGTGTGCACATGTAGAACATGATGTGGACGAGATATTGATGAGTGTGCACATGTAGAACATGATGTGGACGAGGTATTGATGAGTGGGCACATGTAGAACATGATGTAGACGATATATGGATGAGTGTGCACATGTAGAACATGATGTGGACGAGATATTGATGAGTGTGCACATGTAGAACATGATGTGGACGAGATATTGATGAGTGTGCACATGTAGAACATGATGTGGACGAGATATTGATGAGTGGGCACATGTAGAACATGATGTGGACGATATATTGATCAGTGTGCACATGTAGAACATGATGTGGACGATATATGGATGAGTGTGCACATGTAGAACATGATGAGATGATGATGATACGCCGAATAACTAGATGTCTCATCTGGAACAAGATTGTTTGCCAAAAGTTAGAAATACGACACATGTTTAATAGACAGTGTAACCTCTCTTAACCGACCACTTACTTTAATAATATACGGTTCTGTAAAATAACAACTACAAATAAGTGCTCAATGAAGGGTAAAAGTAATGCAGAACGTTCCTGTTGGGACTTTCTGCATACTCTTTGCTTAAGAAATAATAAATTCATACAATGTTTTATCGTGCATTCGAACACTGGTAGGAGTTGAGATGCGTAGTAATTAAATCACGAGGCCGATATGCCGAGTGATTTAATTATAAGCACCTCAACGACTACCCGTGTTCGATTGCACGATAAAACACTGCTATAAAATTATTATTTCTATTCTAACACTTCAATTTAACTATAAATTTGCACCGCCACAACGTTTCTTGTCGTACGAATTTTCGAAGCCATATTACGTCACGTTAAGCCGTTACAGCGCGTGCGGTGTTTTATGGAGAATTCAAACATAGATACGTCCCTTCTTTGTTTATTTAGATGTGTGCGCGAGGTGTGTTAGAATATGTATTTAGTTAACATTGTTCTAATAAAATCCAGAATTAGACAGTAGTCGCATTGAGAGGTTTTACTGTACGCATTTACTGTAAATTAGGAACAGGTAGATGGAATGTACATGTAATAACAAATATAATTATGACACATTGTAAAACACATTCGCCAGACTGTTTCCATCAATGTTCTGCTAAAACAACATCGTAAAAAGCACATGCAGATTTATGGTGTTGCTGACTTGGTGGTGCCTAAAACAAACCTTTGACGACTTTGCGATAAACAGCCGTCTGAGCATAGTCTGCTAGGCCTGCTTGTGTATCATATAGCTCAGATAGTACAGCTTCTCCCATGATGGACACTTCTCTTGTTCATGGTGCAATTGTAAAAAGTCAGATAAGTAATACTCGTGATAATTTCTGATATAAATGTCCATAGAGTAACTGGTTAAGCACTTGTCTTCTTGTTTTGTCACTACTCCCATCTGGTTCAAAGATTAAAAAACGCTTTACACTTGAGTATGAACTCATTCTATAGTATTTGACTGTCTATAGACAGTTTGAGTTGAGACAAAAATCTAACCAATCAGATGCTTGAAAAATGAATTCTGACTCAGCCAAAATCTTAAATTATAACCTCGGAACCTGGCCCAAAGATTATAAAACTGTTTTGCCTGAGTCCGAGATCATTCTCAAGCTTCTGACCAATCAGATACTCGAGAATGATACTTGAGAATGATCTCAGATTCAGACTCAGAAATTTTATAATATTGGACCTTGGATTAAAAATATTTGCTGACGTCAGTCAATTAAGACAGAAGGGTTAGAAGTGTGTCGACAACGGGTAACCACTGTTCCAATCATCAACTGTTCATAGGCGAACCCTAATCCTTTACCTTGTGAATTCCATATAGGAAATAATGCCAACATACGTATTTAGTAGCTATTTAAATATGTCATAGGAACACAGGACTGTTTGGACGCGACAAAAACTATAGACTCAGATTTATATCATGCCGTAAGCAAGCGGAGTAGATCTTGAACAGGATCCGTGTAGTCTAGGTCAACTCAGTTTGCCCACACGTACAAATGCAACTTTGCAGCTCTATCTGGTGAATGGTTAACCCATTACATCATAGGCTAGTTTTAGATACAACCTATTTGAATAAATCTACCGAAAAGGAGCATTAACTAGAGAAAAGAAAAACTTTCGAATTTTTTAGTTTGAAACCATTGTGATAAATAGAGCATTTGCTCCTATAGGAGCAACTGCTCTATTTATCACAATGGTTTCACACAGTGACGTTTACATAGTCGTCAAAAGTCGTCAATGTCAGGTGAATGGGTTAATCCTTTACAAGCAGTTTTGAATCCCTATGACGACAGCCAGTTATAAACTTATAATAACAACAAATCTCTGGCGTTATAGTTTTTTTGTAAGAGAAAGTATGCAAATTTCACTTTGATGCAAGAGACTATTGACTGTTTTGTTTCCAGAAGCAATTGCACGTCCATTTGAATACTGAATTTTCAAAGTGGAATGACCCATCTATCTAACGATAGAGCTCATTCAGCATGACTTAAATATAGCTTAAATATGGCTTAAATATAGCTTAAATTTGCTAGAAAAGTTGAAATGTAGAGGACCAGATATGATGCGTAAATTACAAGAATAACTTCTTTAGTTCTCCCCCAACCCCTAGGTTGTGACCACTCTTTAGAAGTGCTTCGAAGAGACAATTCTAAACAGTGGTGACAACATATGATATGGTGGAGAAATGACGATTTTAGTATCTGTGTACGCACATGTATCTGATGCTCTGTTGGATGATATGATCTGGTCTACATTGTTGGCAAATATCAATGCACTCGTGGCACGCATTCACATTTAAAGAGTTAAAGAGATAAAACCATACTTAACCGCCTTAATGTTCAAAACGAAATGTGTCATGATCGGCCTCATTTTACAATCAATTTAACGACCCGTCTCATTCATACGTTTAGTGTCTTTCATTAAGACCATCTCTAGGAGGACCAGTCCATAGACATCGAGGCGTCTAATCGAGTTCTTGACAGTCATTCATCAGTTGCTGCAATTTCGCTGACGCTACTATAACTGTTGCGGTCCGTGATCAGACACTGCCTTCAATACACGATGGCGGTTTTGATCTACTTATTAAGCCGTTTACAAATGATGTTTATTAGCCCTTTGCATGCTAATATTTTTTGTCGTCTGCTCAAATGTCGTTTGCTACTCCATTGTCGTCTGCGAAATTTTCAAAACTTTCTTCCTGATGTTTTGCTTGCAGAGTGAAAAACACTTTGTATAACATATCAAACCCAACGTTTTGTGGCGCCTGATCTAGATACAAACTGTTTGCGTTTGACATACACGACACGAGAATCCAGCGCTAGTGTGCAAAGAGTTGATTGAACTAAAAGCGAAATGGCAAAGAGAATAACTCCCAGCAGCGTATGGGAACAACATATCATTACATTATCAAAATGAGATCCTGTGATTTGAGTATACTGTAAAACCCCTTTAAACCGAAATTCAAGTAATGAAGGAGTTATGTACTTGTAGGCAGGTGGCTGCTTAATACAAGGTGAAAGGCATCCAGAAAGCTGCAAGAGGAACTTTCTGCATGACTTCCACCCTGCATTAAGCTGCCACCTGTCGCCTAGACCGATATTTATACTAAATTGAACGTCCGGTTTAGAGGGATTTTACTGTAATTAGGGATTCAGACCACCTGGTGCTGAAATGCATCTCGTGAGCCATGAGCCATACTTTGAGACTAACCCTAACCCTAACCCTTCAACCAGACCAAACTGCAATTTTCAAACCAAAATATACTCTAGCATGTTTAACCATTTCCCTAATATAAACGCTTTTTACGCATTTGCAAACAGAATTGACCCATATAAGACAGCTCCCTCCTATATATAGGAGCCGTTTGATCAGGGTCTGCTCTTCTTGTTAATTTGATTTGAAATATCTGTTTCTTTCCTTTCTACAATGGCTACCATGTTTCATTTTCCATATTTCATTATAACCTGTTTTCCCTTGAATATTCAGGAGATATTGAAATTTGGAATAAACATAGAACAGGGAAAAGGTTAAGGTTTAAGACCTGGAAATATTACCTAGACTTAATGACCATTCTGCTTGCTATCGCATCAATAACAAACCAGGAATAGCGACAGTTTGTTCAATAGTTCTTAACACTTAGCCTGCCAACATCATGCCTTCTCAAAGTTTGATATGAAGCTAAATTTACTTGTTCAAGCTTTTGAGAAACGACGGACCGGGTGTCGAATAGTTTGGATCCAGATGAGATCGTGGAAGAATAAGGGTTAATATTATCCCTTGTCCCACCTGTTATACTTTGAACAAATCGACCTTAAGCCACACTCTTTACAATACTATACATGTACATTTAATATTGTACTCGTGCTTTCAACAAGCATTATTATTCTTGTAGCATTCAGTTATTCTCATCTATTCGGAGAAAAACAGATTGCAAATACAAAAACCCGATCTTCAAATGATTAATGACAAGAAGAGCTTTCTTGCACTGATGAAGGACATCATGTGTCTTACTTAACCTTCTGAAGGTTTCCATTTGATCTTAAGTACTTAACCAGAATAGTTCCGTTTGAACTTAAGTCGTGCATACTGCCTACTGGGTGTGGTACGACAACTAAGGCAATATGGCAGTTTATCAGGATAACACACTTATGTAACGTTGAAATATGTTTAACCTGCTACCCGACTCCTATTTGCAATTGATTGTAGATGAGAAGTGTCAAATAAGGACACAAGCTGTTTGACACTGCTTGGCACTCGGGCGATAATTTCTCAAAAGTTTGAACAAACCGGAAGTAGTCAAAATTGCAGCGGATCCCAGTTTGAGCTGAAGTCATTTTTAGCAAAATAAGAGTTAAGCCTAAAGTAAGACTAGGACTTAAGAGTAATCATGAAACAAATTAATATAAACCCTTTATTCCATGAGCACGCCTTTTTACGCCTTAACAAACAGAGTAGACAGTGATCAACGGCTCCTGTGGGAGCCGTGGGATGCGTCTGATCAGGGTCTGTCCTATTGGTTTGCGAAATGATATATATCTGAATCTGTACTTTCTGCCTTGGCCAAACATTTATGTTGCAATATGCCATTATAAATGAAATACCATATAATTAGTATTCATAAAGTCAATTTTGTGACATGAATATTCATGAGGAAATTGTTATATTTTCCCAGCGAAGCAAGCGTTAACATAGATCTAACGAACGTGCCAAAAACTCTCCCAAACGTCTTTTACACTTCCACTATGTGGGACTTTGCTTTTTTCCAAGATCATATTCTTCTCACAGGAAAAATGGTTTAGTGTCTTCTCGCAAGCCAATCAAAAATGTCTCAGATAACGGTCGATACAGTTTCACGTGACATGTAATCACATTCTTCTCAGTTCGACTTTAAAATAATTTTTAGTTTAAAATAATGTGATCACAACTTTCAATATGATTTGGAAAAATGAGTTCCAACATTGTTTATACAGGTACAATAGAGTCTCGAATTCGGATAACTCGAGCTTCGGTATAACTTCCGTTAAAATTTCGGTCCCTTCCAAAAATAATACAGAATTGTTCCAAAATTCACCATTGTGCATATCTATAAAGACATGCGACAGCTTGATGAGAGGTCGCAAGTAATGCTGAAAGCTCCCACAGGAATTCTTGGCATTACTTTCAACCTGTATTAAGCTGTCACTGTGAGAAAGTCTCCAAGTTAGAAACAGGCTGACTAGGCACTGATGAAATTAAATTAGAATGCTAACTTGAACCCTTTACTTCACAGAGCGCAGTAAAGGGGGTTTACTTTATATCCGTATGAGATGGCATCTGTCATGGTAAAATTCCCTTGTTCATGGTGCAATTATAACAATTCATCTGATTATTATTCATAAAATAATTATTTCTGATATGAATATTCATGAGATAGAGGGTAAATTATGACAACTGTGATTGGTCTGCTAGCAGTGATACAGTTACATGTGATTGGTCTACTAGCAGTGATACAGTTACATGTGTTTGGTCTGCTAGCAGTGACACAGTTACACGTGATTGGTCTGCTAGCAGTGATACAGTTACATGTGTTTGGTCTACTAGCAGTGATACAGTTACATGTGATTGGTCTGCTAGCAGTGATACTGTTACATATGATTGGTATACTAGCAGTGATACAGTTACATGTGTTTGGTCTGCTAGCAGTGATACTGTTACATATGATTGGTATACTAGCAGTGATACTGTTACATGTGTTTGGTCTACTAGCAGTGATACAGTTACATGTGTTTGGTCTGCTAGCAGTGATACTGTTACATATGATTGGTATACTAGCAGTGATACTGTTACATGTGTTTGGTATACTAGCAGTGATACAGTTACATGTGTTTGGTCTGCTAGCAGTGATACTGTTACATATGATTGGTATACTAGCAGTGATACAGTTACATGTAATTGGTCTACTAGCAGTGATACTGTTACATGTACAGTAGTGAGACGTTAAAGTTAGTATTAATATTGGTATTGGAAACAGGTGGCAGCTTAACACTTTCCCACATATAAACGTGTTTTCCCGCCTTTCCAAACAGAGTAGAACCAGGTTAGACGGCTCCGTGCATATTTTGTTATAACTATTTTCTCCATGATTATTTAGTAGGTATCAAACTTTGGAATAGACCTAGAACAGAGAAAGGGTTAACGCAGTGTGAAACTCATATAGGAGATCCTCTAGGAACTTTCTGTATGACTTTCGCCCTGCACTAAGCAGCCGCTTTCCTAAAAGTATCGAGTTTCTTCTTTACTAGAATTCCGGTTAAGAGGGGTTTTACTGTAGATCCTTAATACATAGTCTGTCACGTTATAGAATGTATTTGTCTTTAACAAATAAACTATGTTTAATTTCAAGATTTTAGCATATTGCAGGACGAAAATTATGCAGAAACCTCCGCTAGGAGTTTTTTGCATTACTTTCGTCCTGCATTAATCAACCACCTGTTCTTATAGACACTCATGCTCATCCAATATGGTTGCTATAGACCGATTCTATTGCATTGTCCTACATTAAGCAACCACCTGCTATTAAAGGCCCCATGTTTATTCATTATACAGTCGATATAGGCCGAGTCTGCTGTATACTCGGTTCCTATAGAAATCGGGTATGTTTCATGCATAAATCGGTTGCTATGGTTTATCCTTGCATTTATTTCTTAGTTTCTGTATTTATTTCACTAGCAGTGTCAGAGTATTTGTATCTACACTGCGTTTAACTGACAAGGAGTTGCAACTAATGGGACATGGGTGAATTTTCGCTGTAAATGAAATAAACAAACATGTGTATCTAATTTGAATCTAAACAACGGATGACTGGTAAGGAATTTGTCTTAGAATTATTTAGAACATCATACACTTACCTGAGGTTTTAGTATATCCTTGTTATCCACAAGACACGTACAACTATTTAGATTCAGGTAAGAGTGTACTATAGAAGTATTATCCAATAAACATTCACAACAGATCTCTCACAGATACGCAGTGGCAGAATACTGAGAACCTATATGTACCTTTTACCTGTCAAATAATCATGTTAGAAATAATGATATCATGAATGACATAGGTACAACTATGTGTTGGTATTGATAGAAACTGTAGAGTCAGATCATAAATTCATACACACAGTAGATCATGATCAAACGGCTAACTGGGGAACCGTTTAATCTTGTTTTACTCTGTTCGCAAATGCGTGAAAAGGAAAGGGTTAACATTTGTTCCACTATGAAAAAACTAACATTTGCTCAACTTTGGGTCTTGTGCAATTTTTACTTTTAATTCTATCAATATTTTGTGAAACTATTAACCATATGTCAAACAGCCTGGATCCTGATGAGCGAGTAACTTTGCGTCTCAAGTGGATCCTGATGAGCGAGAAACTCGGCGTCTCACGTGGATCCTGATGAGTGAGTAACTTTGCGTCTCAAGTGGATCCTGATGAGCGAGAAACTCGGCGTCTCAAGTGGATCCTGATGAGCGAGTAACTCGGCGTCTCAAGTGGATCCTGATGAGCGAGAAACTTTGCGTCTCAAGTGGATCCTGATGAGCGAGTAACTTTGCGTCTCAAGTGGATCCTGATGAGCGAGTAACTTTGCGTCTCAAGTGGATCCTGATGAGCAAGTAACTTTGCGTCTCAAGTGGATCCTGATGAGCGAGAAACTTTGCGTCTCAAGTGGATCCTGATGAGCGAGTAACTTTGCGTCTCAAGTGGATCCTGATGAGCGAGTAACTTTGCGTCTCAAGTGGATCCTGATGAGCGAGAAACTTTGCGTCTCAAGTGGATCCTGATGAGCGAGTAACTTTGCGTCTCAAGTGGATCCTGATGAGCGAGTAACTTTGCGTCTCAAGTGGATCCTGATGAGCGAGTAACTTTGCGTCTCAAGTGGATCCTGATGAGCGAGTAACTTTGCGTCTCAAGTGGATCCTGATGAGCGAGTAACTTTGCATAATAAAGGTTAAACCTTATACTGCTGTAAAAAATAATTATTGCCACATCGTTTAATCTTTGAAAGAATAATTACCGAGTGTTACACAGCTTGGATCCTGATAAAACACAGAGTTACCCGGCATCTCATCTGGATCCAATCTGTTTGCAGTAGCAAGTCAGGCCGAACTTAACAGGGTATTTGTTAACACTTTCCTTCATATAACGCTTCTTCACGCATTTGCAATTAGAGTTGACAGACCTGTTTCTTTTCTTTCAAAAACAGCTACAATGTCCACCTTCCATATTTCATTATGACTATTTTGTCGATGATTATTCAGTAGGTATGGAAATTTGGACTAAATACAGAACAGGGAAAGGGTTAAACTTTCCACAAACCTACCCATGCACATTGGCTCTAACAAGTCCCTGGCTACACCCACTTTAGAGAGCAGCTAACAATTCCACAGTGCACACTGTAAATCTATCTCCAACAACAGCAAACCCGATAAATGCCAGTCACACTACACACATTAGGTCTTCTTACGATAGGCAAACATGATTATCCAATAAATAATTCTGAGTTCTACTCATAGAAACCACAGCAGTACAATAGAAGACAATGATTTGATTGGTAACTTAGAGCGGTAGATAAAAAGGCGTGCTTATCTATCAAACTCTCTTATTTCTCATCCATACCCCATCTTGCTGCAACACAATGTCATTATCTAGAGTCGCTTCTTTCTCAGGATCTGCTCTGTTTGCTTATAGACTTATATATATCTGATTCTACCGTTTCTGGCATGGACAAAAATGTTTGTGTTCAATACAAATGTACCTCGAGAAGATTCTAAAGAGTGGTCAGAGTACAGGGTTTACTGGAGAAATAAAGGGGCTATTCTTGAAAATGTTTAAATTTACGCATCTTATCTGGAACTCTATGTACACTTATTATAACCTCTTCGTAGAGGCGATTCTATTGAATAATATCAAGATAGGATTTGATGGGAAAATATATTTTTTATTCCACTTATTATCCCAAATGCTCTTCTTATCTAAACCTCTGGATCTGGTTGCGAAAAAAGAAAGAAAATTGAAAGCAGTTTACTGATGTCAGCACATGTACTTATTTCTCTATCGAAGCTATAGTTAATGCTGATGATGCGAATTAGTCAATAGTCACATGCGTGGATTTTGAGAAGGAATGGAGAACACAATGTAGCATTAGGTTTGCACGGTATCCTGCCAATATTAACTACTTTTACTTATAAAAATATCACATTTAATCTCTATGTTCGTTATATATAAAGCGCCACAGCTCTAAAGCGACCACCTCAAAGTGGCATAATCCTAACACTTAAAAGCAAACTACATGTAGTAGCTTAATGTAACAAGTTACTATTCATTAAGTGGTCGATTTAGACGGGTTTCATTGAAATACCAAATTCTTTGACAGATGTAAGAGAACATTAATTTTTGAACATGAAAATAACCAATAGCCTAAAAACGCTTACTTTGCAGAAATCGAAATGCAGACTGTCCATGTGGGTACATAAAGAGTCGTGCTGCAGCATCACTTGGTAACCTACATACAACCCACACCTGTTAATACAGTAAAAAAAAAACTAAACCGGGCGATCAATTTTGTATAAATATCGGTCAAAGCGACTACATGTAATATAAATATCGATCTAGGAGACAGGTGGCAGCTTAATGCAGAGTGCAAGTCATACAGAAAGCCCCTGTAGGAGCTTTCTGCATGACTGTCACCTTGCATTAAGCAGCCACCTGCCTAAAAGTAATTCTTCTCTACTAGAATTCCTGTATTATAACCCAACCTCATGAATATTCATGGATAATATTTAGCCATTTATTTAACGAAGGCATATATGAATACAGACTTGTTGCCATGGCATTAACAGTAGAATCATACTCATAATTCAAAAAGCGAACAGAGTAGACCCAAATCAGACGGCTCCTACAGGAGCCGTCTGACCTGAGTCTACTCTGTTTGCAAATGTTAGTACAGTAAAACCCCGCTAATACGACCACCTAAAAGAGATATAATTCTGGGTGCTATATGCAGGTGGTAGATTAATGCAGGACAAAAGTAATGCAGAAAGCTCCTGGAGGAGCTTTCTGCATTACTTTTGTCCTGCATTAAGCAACCACCTGCTTATAAAGACAGCCATGTTTATTCATTAAGTGGTCGCATTAGCGGGGTTTTACTGTACTTAAAACGTCACTAATTAAAACACTCAAATGAGTATTATCCGTATTAACGCGTTACCAGATGAATAATCATGAATGGAATAATGAATGTATGAATATTTATTAGCCTCACTTTATTATGACATTATGAACAAAGGAATGTTTGACCATGGCTGAAACTGTTCACTGATCTATATTATGACTTAAGAAAACAGAACATACCCTGATCAGACGGCTCTTACAGGAAAAATGGTCTGTATGGGTCATGCAATGCATTGACTGTTTACTTGTCACGTGGTCGATTGACCTCATATCAGAAAGTTTTTCATGCACCCTGTTATTACGCCACTAAACAAGACGGTTACAGGATAACCTTATTTGTGTGTTCAGTTTAGAGCGGTTTGACTGTATACATGTACTTTGTGTAGGTTAGTCAACAAGATCCTCATAGAACATTTAACCCTTGTCCTACTGTAAAACAAATATGTCTGCTTAAATTCAGATATGTTTCAATTTTATTATACTTTTCATTTGTTTAACCCTTAACTCTATAAAACACCTTTGCAAACAGAGTAGACCTAGATCTGATGGCTCATATAGGAACGACCTGACCAGAGCCTGCACTGTCTGCTTATGGGATAATATAGATATGATTCTACTGTACCCAGGTGCTATTATAAAAAATAAGTAATTAATATTCATGATGTCATTATTTTCTACATAAATATTCACGGAGTAAAAGTACCTAGTTATAGTCTACTTTCAGTCCGAATGACCGCTCAGCCGACTGTACATTTACTCCCCTGGTCATTGAGTCATTGGCCTACAATATTGAGCACTGCTAACATATGGCGCAATCATGCAGCCGCAGTACCGGCGAGTGACCCTCACAGGTACCATTTTAACCCCTGGGTGGAGAGGATGTGCGGGTGGGAGACACGGAAAAGCGTCTCTGAAATTTCCGGGTGGGACCGGGATTTGAACCCCGGACCTCCGGACTGATAGTCAAGCGCGTTACCACTAGACTATCGCCACCTACAGGGTTACAGGAGTACAGGGTTAAACCTTTGAGAAACTTTGAGAATGCATTCTGGAGAGACGATGAATTATTCGGGGGTTATCTGAATCTAAGCTTTATGTAAAACCACGTCAGGGTCCGAAATTATAAAATATCTGAGACTGGGTTCATTCGCAAGTATTTGATCATTCAGATGGTTGAGAACGGTGTCAGACTCAAGCAAAAACGTGTATAACCTCGGGGCAGTGTCACTCTATGCAGGTTAGGTAAATGGTTGTCTGTGTTTCAGTAATTTATCTCTAGATTGTCTCTACTTACCCAGGGCGTGTCTCTCCTAACCCGGGGTTTTCAACAGTGTCCAGATTAGAGCGTACATTAAAACATTTTCAAGAACAACTCCTTCATTTCTCCACCAAACCCTCTGTTGTGACCACTCTTTAGAATCGTTTTGAAGAGACGATTCTAAAGAGTGGTCACAACATAGGGTTCGGTGAAGAAATGACAATGTTAGTATCTGACTACGCACATATGTTGCTCTGTTTTCAAACTATGTGAAATGTGCCCACGCAAAGCCACTAATGGTGTCATTAATGTTTAAAGGTTCTGAACAACTTTCCGTAACCAAATCAGACAGAAATTTTATTTTATGTCCATCGCCAACCAGAGTACGTAAAACGTATCGTTGACATATTGATTTCATCCAAATACATTTTGTTTTATTACTGTGGACTTTATTTTATTTCGTGAAGCGAGATGAACTGGAAAGCTCGATTTAATATTGAAAAAGAAGTATGCGTGGTACTCTGTGGTTCTAGTGTCTGTCTGTATATCCACAAGTACTGTACCTCCACGCTGTGAATGAACTGTTTCAGTGACAGAATACACCGGAGAATTACAGTTTATTGAGTTTAACCATTTACTCCATATGGAAATCCATGTAAGAAATACTGACATCATGAGTATTAATAATTAGATTAATTGTTGCAATCATGGGGGGGGAAATGTTTGGCCATAACAGAAACTGTAGAATCATATCTATATTAATTCATAAGTAAACAGAGAAAACCTTCAGGAGCCGTCTCGTCTGGGTCTACTCATTTGCAAAAGCGTTGAAAGGCGTTTTTATTGAGTGAAGAGTTAATGAACTTAATGTACACTCTTACTTTAAAATTAGGTACAACAATTGGCGGAGATAAATTGCCTATTAATACAGCTGTAAATTATAGGTTGCTGCAGGGGATTTGTCTACTCACACTATCAGTCACTAAAGGCGTTAGAGTCGAGTATATCTTCAAACATAACCCTTCATGTCTTTTCTTGTCCCTGGTGATAATGGCGTATAAGCTGCTTTGATATTTTCGTCAAACAACAAAATGGATCCATCAACTAAAATGGCTAGCATGGTTCTCTGCGGAATTCATCGAGAAAGTTATTGTCTGAAGCGAAAAGCTACTATAGCTATCTGCACGCTAGCGAAATATATTGGAAGATCTATTGAGATAGTTTAAAGCCAGATGACCAGGATCCAGTTTGTAGACACATTAGACCAATATATGTCTGATATGGGTCTTCTCTGTTTGATTATAAATTTAAAACCTCAACAATGTTGTTTTCTTTCCATAGAATATTATGTTGTAAGGATTTACCAGTCAGTCAGATCATATCATGTCCATATCGCAAATGTGCGGCAAGTGATATCTGAAATATGTCTGCATTGCTGTTCACCAAAACAGTTGTCGTACATGTCAATTAAACCTAATTCTCTAATTTGAAACAATGATAAAATGGGAATAGACTCAGATACATGTGATTATGAATTTCCTGGCATTGACAATGGGTAACGGGAATCACTGTGGCGTCAAAAGGCGTCAATGTGGATTGGGTTAATGTGTATACATGCATAATATTTATACTTATGATATTGAATATTGTAAGAAGCTGATACAATGTAGATTGTTTGCAACATTCATTTTACAGCCCTAGTTAAGAAACAAATATACGGTAGAGCCTCTCTGTAACGAGCACAAAATAAATGTACGTACTGATCCTTAAAACAGGTGGTTGCTTAATGCAAGACGAGAGTAATGCGAACAGCTCCCGTATGATCTTTTTGCATAACGTTCGTCCTGTATTAAGCTACCACCTGTCTAAGACATCCACAATTACACCTCTTTATAGTTCTCTTTCTAGAGAGGCTTTGCCGTGAATGAAAATTATCAAGATAGACTGTACGACAGTGACAGTGAATTATCCCAATCAAGTCTCGTCCTATTTCCCGGTTTGATATATTGCCCCTTACAGACATACAACGGATACTGTCATTAGCCTTCTGTTAATCCTTATTCCGCCATTCGCAACCAGGTCAGCATTTGCAAACTGCTTGGGTCCAGATGAGACGCAGAATAACTCGGCGTCTCATCAGGATCCAAGCTGTTTGACACTCGATTGATAACTACTCAAAAGTTTGATCGAATAGGAAGTGTTGGAAATGAGACTGGATCCAAAGGTGAGCCGAGTATATAAGGGTTGAATGTATAATGCACTGGGCGCATATCCCCTCTGGATTTGTCAGCTTATTTTGTAACTCGGTTGCCTAGATGTTCCTGAACTTGTAGACTGATTGAAGTTATTCCTAATCATGTCAATGTTTTCTTTCAGACCATTTGTTTTTATCTTTAACCCTTTCAGCGCTGACTTAAGCGTGTGGAATTGTCCATTGTTATTTATCGGTAGAGTTCATATAGAATGAAAAGGTTAACTTCGCGAGACGATTTGGAAGATCCTGAGCAAAACAATATACCCCCGATCACAGGTCTGAGGGGGCATAAAATAACGAAAAATAAAATATGAATATTGTAGCAGACGCAAACATGTGCAGATGATAACATTGGGCAGCGAAAATGTAAAAGCATTTTAGAACAGGTCATCACTGTTTGTGATCGACATTTTTTTGTTTTTTTTTAATCCTTACTTTGTGTAAATAACAATATACATGTATGCTCAAATTCTGAGCATGTGCAAATTTTGCCTACTTCCATTTCGATCAAGCTTTATGGGATACTATTGACCAGGTGTCAAACAGCATGGATCCTGATGAGATGCCGAGTTTCTCAGCATCTCATCAGGATCCAAGCTGTTTGCAAATGCGAGCCAGACCATGGTTAGCGAGATAAGGGTTAAACGAATTTGATCTGTAACACGTGTTACGACATTACTGGTTCTACTCTAGCTATGTGTTTATTTGTTGTATGTAACGGTATGGAATAAAGCAGTTAATTATAATAAATATCGTTCACAATGGGTGTAGTGTACGATGGACATTCGTGGAGTAAAGGGTTAAAACCTGTAATTCTATTAGATCTAAGGATAATCTTTAACAGCGATTTCGTTTTCTGTAAAATAGATGTATCAGACATCCTATAAAATGTTGTTTCTAATCTAATCTCAGGGCATTTAAAACATTTCTAATGTTCTAAAATAAGCCATGGGTCTATTTGTACCGCTGTAAAGCTGCTTTGGTGGAGGGGTGTAAAACCAAATGGTTATGTGACGGCAAAACATGTATAATCAGAAGGAATTATCAGTTGTTTCTCGTTAGAACAACTTGCCTGAAGGATGTTAGACACATTTTACGATAAGGTGGTGAACAGATAATGATATCTACGTATTATCATATTATTCGTCTTTGGTATGTAGAGATAATGCGTTGACCTGTATTTGACTTATACATGTATATTGAAAACTATGCTTGTATTTGTTTTTAAAGAACTGATATTATAATAGTAAATAGTCTTTTTGAATGAAAAACCACCGATTATCCATTTCGCTAATGAACATTTATGTGTGAATTGGTCATTTCATGCACATTTATTTACTTCATTCTTAAAATGTTACAAAGGAAGCTTTGGCTTCGATAAAGTATATAGCATCAGGTCTTTATATAATTTCATAAGCAAACAGAACGGACCCTACTTACTAGAGCTATCTCATCTGGGTCTACCCTGTTTGCAAAGGCGTTAAAGGCGACACCATGAGGGAAAGGGGTTTATTCAAAATATTTCTAAACGGGTATTTGATATTTTTCTAACAATTCACCTGAATAAGATTGACTGTTTGGAAGACAATTAAAAAACAAAAGGCTGGGGAGTTTTACATCAGTCCAATAAATAAAAACAATCAAGACCCGTATTCACAAATTACGTTACAGTATAGTTTTTATAGAAAATTAGATATTTACTTATCTAAACTCGCTAAATTGCACAAATGTGTACATATGTTGAAGTAGTTTTCATAAAAGTTTAGTACGATAAAATGTCACTTTAAGGTTACTTAACCTACTATAACTAATTAAGTAGTTAAACATATTTCTTACTGCCGCGACAAAATACATGTACATCTAGAAATGGATTGTAATTACAAAACAAAATCTGTCATGTCCATAAGAGCAAATTGGTTTCAGTCTGTTTAACATATGGCTGAATATTGTTTGTCACAATATTTAAATTAATTATCTATGGGTTCCTGATGGGAGTTCAACATATTAGTTTAGCATGTATAATGACAATGACAGTGCATGTGGTCCCGCATTCGAAGAACTAATGATAAGTATACAATATACATAAAACTAAAACAATGTTCATCCATGAAAATGTAATTGCGTGTATCTCTGTAGTGCCTTGCTAATAACGTAATATTATATTTATACACATTTGTCAGCACTTATAAACTGCAAAGTATGCGTGTAATAAATTATGTAAAGCACACATTAAGTTTATTAGTTTATCATAGTCTCGGTTTACATCACACAATATCACACTATACACGTATCATATACTAAAACAATAAACATAAACTACCATGCAAACCTTTCTATACAGAAATATGAAAGATTATTACACGAGCTCTATTATAGGAAATACACCGCCCATCCATGTGTCCAGCACAATCCCAGGCACTTGCTCATTGCAGTCAAGAACCATATTGCTAAGGGATCCAAACCAGACCGCACATCAACGGAGACCACCTAAACCCATACCGACGACAATGTCAAACGTTGACCTTCCCACGGTAAAGCGCAAATGAGCTACACATGTGCATGAGAACCAACCATTTCTCGCTTCTTTTTAACACTTTCCATTAGGTTTAACCATAGAGTCCACAAAGTAAATCAATCGCTGCAATATCCTTCACATAGGATCAGTGTGTTGAAAATCAAATTTCTGATATCGACTAAGTGCGCTTTGGCATTAAATTGCGTATCTATAAGGGAAAGTATTAACCAAGTAGGTGTTCAGTTGCAGCTGACACTTCAGCCGTTTCCTGCTGTGCTTATTATCAAACTTGCCACTCGGAGTCTATGGGGGTGATTACCTAAATACTTGCATAAGGTCATCCGACGCGCACATCTTTATTAATTGAGTAACTACCTCTGGGAAAATACTTTCATTCATATTATGATCACGTGATTTCGTCATGTGACTGATATTTGTAAATTCGTGCGCCCTCTTATTGCTATATTGTATGGATTTTGTGATCGACGTATCGAAGCATAGGATCGACGTGAGAATATGACCTTTGTATTCATTGCTTACCCAAATAATACAAAAAGGGTAAACTTCTAACCAATTCAACAATGATTTTTCAGGGTGGGCTAACTCATCAGTCTTTAACTATAAAGTCCACTCAGTATCTAAGGTTTAAACTTAATAATTGATTTTGAATGACAAACAACAATGTTTACTATTGCAGAAACTGTAGAATCAGATCTGAATAATTCCATAAGCAAACAGCAATCCTTGATCCTCCTTAAATTAGCCATCTGATCCGGGTCTTTTCTGTTTGCAAAGGCGTTAAAAGGTGTCTATAAGGGTTGGTTTTGCCTTTATTGAGTTTTACATCGTTTTAACTGTATTTCAGTCGTATCACGACGTCCAGCGAATTACACGTGGAGTAAGATTCTGTGCAGCGAACAAATTGCACTGTTACTACGTGCACAGAAGAACATCCAGGTAGAACCACCGACCTACCGCAAGCCAGCTGGATGACATCCTCACATGAAAAATCAAAATGGCCAGACCGGGATTTGAACCCAGAGCGATGAGGTGCGTGTCTATGAGTAAAAAGTTAATTTAGTATTCATATTAAAGACGAAACGTGTTCTAAGTAAGAGGTATATTGGAGTAATCATAACACAACCTGTCTTAAGCGACCATTTAAAAGAGGTCTAATGATGGGTCTGCTACACATGTGGTACCTTTAGGCAGGTCAAATATAATGCAGAAAGTTCATATAGTATTGGGCTACAAAAGACAGGTTTTACTGTACTTAAATTCGGCTAGACGAATCAATTTATTGTTCATGATTCATCGACTACAATGGATATTATGTGACATGTATGCCCGCATTATACCAGATAACCAAGTAATAAACTGATGTTTGAAGTGACAACAAGCTTCTTCATATTTAGCATCAATGCGATTTTGAAACAACAAATTTGGATGAGAAAATACTTGAGAAGTAATTATTTGTTAAGGAGTTTTGGCAGACCTTTCGATTCGAAAGTGTTCTTTGAACGTTGGATAAGTAGGCTAATCATTGAAGCTGAAGTTGTGACGTTGAGTATGGTATCATATTGGCGAGTATTTTTACAATACCTTCATGTGAAAGCAGCTACAGTAATACCTCTTGAAAGCGACCATTTTATGAATTATCAAATTGTCTTTAAAAGCCGATGGTTTCTTATTGCAGGACGAAAGTCATGTAGAAAACACCTCCTTTTCGGTCGATATATTCAAAGAGAAATGATCTAAAATATAGTCTATGAGGGAATGGTTAAAGCGTTGTCTCGAGTAGATTGATCGTGTCACTTTTCAGCAGCGAATGCTCAAGCTTTACCACAAAATTGTATAAGGTATCCAATATTTTGTTTTCTTCACAGTTCTATTGATCAGATGATTCTTTCCTGCTATTTGTCAATCCTCTAATGAAGTTCTTCTGCAAACATGGAAGAAACTGTAGATTCTAATCTATATTGCTTCATACGCAAACATAGCAGACCCTGACCAGACGGTTCCTACAGAAGTCGTCTGATCTGGATCTACTCTGTTTTACAAAGGCACAACATGCGTATATATGGAGTAAGGACTTAATAAAGGACGAAAATTGTGCAGAAAGTTCAAAAGCATTTCGTTTTGCATTTAACATCCCCTGCTGTTAAAGATCCTATGTTTATTCTGTAAGTTCTACTATATTATATATGGCTTCGGAAAGGCACAATATCAACCCCCTTTTCAATTGGGCAATACCTGATAACTGAACAAACAAGTTTACCGCATTTAACCCTATATCTGATATTGTGTAAGAAATAATTCCATCGTGATTATATACTAGCTAATTGTTTATTGCGGTTTTGACAACAGCAGTTGTGGACATGGCAGAACTAGTAGAAACATACCTATATAATTTCATAGGCAAACAGGACAGACCCTAATCAGATGGCACCTACAGGATCCTATTCATATTGACTATTAGCACTGCGAACGATCGAATAAAGATGTCATTATATAAGTCAGTTATATATCAATGTCAATGACTGTTTATTCCAGTTTTATTAGATCCTCGTGCCAGTGCTTATTAACTAATTAATGCGTCGTATCATGTTTACTGTTTAATCTCTAAACGGTGTACATTACCATTTGTTATACGCATTTTGCGTTATGCAAAATAAAATGTTCGTATTCGTGTCCGTATATTCGTGTCCGTGTCCGTATATTCGTGTCCGTATATGTTTAACATAAAAGGTGCACGACCTTAAAGCTGCGACTCATGCCTTGACCTGTTCACTATTCGTGTAAGAAATCATGACATCATGATATTTGTTAGCTGAATGTTTATAATATAAACTTTTCCAGGAAAAGTTTTGCTTTGACTAAAACTGTAAAATCGGATCTATATTAAGGTATAAGCAAACGAAGGACCGCTCAGCCGACTGCACATTTACTCCCATGGTCACTGAGTCACTCGCCTACAATATTGAGCACTGCTAACATATGGCGCAATCATGCAGCCGTCTCTCTGAAATTTCCGAGAGGGAAGTGATTTGAATCCCGGACCTCTGGATGGTAGTCAAGCGTGTTACCACTTGACCACCGCACACCACGGTACGATTTGCATTCAAATTATTGACTCGTATCTACATAAAACGCCACTCCGGAAATCAACATTGTCCGATACGTGTCCATTTGTTTAAGAGTATCGGGTGAAAATACAAATGGGCGTGAAAATGGTCACCTGCGGGATTCGCTTAGAAAGACGATCACTGCATATGTTTAGTGTAAACCTTTACAAAAAAACATAGGGATAGGTAAAAAACTGCAATTATGTACATGCATAGATACGCAACATTGAGAGAAGTTTTACTTCCATTTTGGATGACAATGAAACATCTCGATTATAAATTAGGAGAAGCTAACATTGATATATATGTAGTTAATCAGGTGGGTGTTGTAAAATTTTCAGTTTAGCGGTGTCTAGTATGATTTATTTTCTACATGTATACATGTACATCGAAAAGTCAGTTCGATAAGGCAGGAAGCTACATGATGCATTCCTCCTACATTGGTCTGCCTTTTTGCTTTAACCTTTTAACTCATTACCCCCTAGTGACGCATTTTTGCGCCTCCTTAAAATTCACATTGTGAAACCATTGTGATAAATAGAGCATTTGCTCCATAGGAGCAAATGCTCTATTTATCACAATGGTTTCAATACTACACAATTACAAAACTCTCCTTTTCTATAGTTAATGCTCCTTTTGGGTAGATTAATTTAAAAAGGTTGGGTCTAAAAATAGCCTAGGAGATAATGAGTTAACTGGTGAATAATCAGGTAAGAAATAATCACATCATACATATTAATCATGAAGAATTATCATAATGAACATATGAACACATGAAAGTTTGGCCATGCCAAAAACAGTAAAACCGATCTATTGCGTCATAACTAAACAGAGCCGACCCCGATCAGATCTTTCAAGACCCATCGGACCTGAGTCTACTATGTTTGCAAAGGAGAGAAAAGACATTTCTGTGAGGGAAAATGGTTGACAGTATGAAATTAGGCTTCTTTCCAGTGACCGTTGTAAAATGTTTTACCGTCTTTGGTAAAATAGAGCTTGGGGATAATTTACCAAAGTCCGCATTGCTGCGGTAACCCTTTCTCTGTTCTATGGTTATTCTAAATTCCAATACCTACTGAATATGCATGTGAATTTGTTATACATGTAATGAAATATAGAAGGTGAAAACGCACATATTCGTTGTGAAAAGAGCGCTATATAAATGTGGTATAATAATAATAATAATAATAATAAAATGGTAGCCATTTTAGAGAGTCAAGAAGTTTATCTTCCAATTCCATTAGCAAACAGAGCAGACCCTGATCAGATGGCTCCTATACGAGCCGTCTGATGTGGATCCACTCTGTTTGCAAATGCGTGAAAATAAATGTATATGAAGGAAAGGGTTAAACATTCCCTAAATGTTTGTTAAGAATGATGGACAGGGGTTGAGATTGCTTGTCTGGAACCTCCATAAAGAGTATCAATAACCTGCTCATACCAGGGCGGTCTTCCATGAACCATGAAGCAATACTAGTATTAAGTACATCACGTCTAGACATGAAAACACCTGCATCAGCGATAAAACACAGAAAATAACGATGAAAGATAAAACTACTGAAACATTGCATAATTATGTGCATGAGGATGGAATAATGAAGCTAAATGATTAATTCGTATGCTATATGGATCCTAATGCTACTGTCTGCCACCTGACTCGCATTTGGTACAATGTAACGGCGAGTAACTCGGCCGCCTGTCACAATCCAAGCTGTTTGACCCGCGGTCAGTAGTTTCTAAAATACAACCTTGACCGAATCGAAAGTAGTAGAAATTGATCCAGATCCAGGAGACATTATTTTTTGCACAGGCGTAATGAGGATTACATTTACAAGTCAGCCGGAAAGCAGTGGTAGGTTTTGGCAATAGTTATGTAATGCATGTTTTTTTATGAATGTACAATCATCATGCTTGCCTGTTGTCGGGCTAATGTTTTGTAACAAGGATAGAGGCTCTTAACCAGATCAACAGATAAAGGTGCGTACTCAAATACTAACATCGTAAATTCTTCACCAAACCCTAATGTTGTGACCGCTTTTTAGTACATGCTTTATTCATCACAGTGGTTTCAAAACTTCGCAATTCTGATTTCTTCTTTTCTGTAGTTAATGCTCCTTGTCGGTAGATTTATTTACATGAAGACCTAGAACTAACCCGTACGAGTCACTAATGCCATTTGCAAACACATATGAGAGGCTCAGAGAGGAGTATGTACTGTTTGTAATATTACACGTTTCTTTATGTACTGTTTGTACTATTACTGTTTGTAATATTAAACGTTTCTTTATGTACTGTTTGTAATATTACACGTTTCTTTATGCACTGTTTGTTAATATTACACGTGTCTTTATGCACTGTTTGTAATATTACACGTATCATTATGTACTGTTTGTAATATTGCACGTTTCTTTATGTACTGTTTGTAATATTACTGTTTGTAATATTACACGTTTCTTTATGTACTGTTTGTAATATTACACGTTTCTTTATGCACTGTTTTGTTAATATTACACGTTTCTTTATGCACTGTTTGTTAATATTACACGTGTCTTTATGCACTGTTTGTAATATTACACGTATCATTATGTACTGTTTGTAATATTACACGTTTCTTTATGTACTGTTTGTAATATTACACGTTTCTTTAAAACGCATTCCTGAATATTCACTACAAGATTGACATGTTTTTGAATTTGGGGATAGTCCATTTGAAAATTGAATCTTTATTTGAGTGGCAGTTATAGAGACGATTACCACATGATGGTTAATTATTTTATAATTATTTATTTGAACTAATAAAACAGAATACTTCGTCATCTTAACATACATTACTGCCAATGCATTGAACGAAAACAAATAGTTATAACCCTGACCTAGGATTCCAGAAAACAATCCTCCACATTCGGATATATAATGCCAGCTCCATAAAAGTAAAAAGTACAGTAAAATCCCACCGAACCGGAAGTCAAAATTTGCATCAAAACTGATCTTTCAGACTGGTGGCAGCTTAACCCATTCCCTCATATTTAACCCATTCCCTCATATCTAACCCATTCCCTCATATTTAACCCATTCCCTAATATTTAATACAGGTTGAATGTCATGCAGGAAAGAGCTTTTTGCATGATTTTCATCCTGCATTAAGCAGTCACCTGCCTAAAATGACCTGAAATGTTCTGTCATACTTTTCCGGTTTAGAGGTGTTCTACTGTATTTGCATAATAATTTATTACAGATATCTCCGTTGAAATGAGATTTTAACCACTCATTTAGGTGATTAGAATTATAGGAATGAGTATGTTCTTGTATCGTGATTATAACGTTTCTGTATGTCTATTCAACCTATATGCCAGCAGGCAAATTCTTACTCTTGTTGACAATTTACCTTTGATGAGTTGTCATAACGAGAACAGGAAATGAGTAAGCAAATCGAACCACTAACCCTGTACTGTTGTATCTGTTTGTTATTTTAAAACCTTGAACACAAAGTTCCTTAACACTTTTCCTCATGGATATTTATGTAAGGAATGATGCCATCATGCATATCTATTAGCTGATTTTATAATAAGTTTGGACGTGGCACTATTTGCAAGTGTAGTAAACATCATCTAAACTGGACGTTACATTGAGTTTAAATATCGGTCTTGGAGACAGGTGGCAGCTTAATGCAGGGTGAACTGCATGCTGCATGACTTTCACCCTGAATTAAGCAGCCAACCGTCTAAAGTATATCAGGGTTTTTTCTACTAGCATTCCGGTTTAGCGCATTTTTACTATACGTGAAAAGACGTTTCTATCAGAAATAGTAATAACTAGAAATTTGTGTCTGCAAGACAAAGCGATGCCCCCGTGGTGCTTGCCTAGCTGCACGTCATTTGACCTTGACTTTGGGCTTGCGGGCTGGGTGCGCAATGAAAATATGGATGGTGGTTTATGTGTATATGCAATTCCATGCCAATAACTATAGAGGTTAGTGAGATATAAGACAATGAAAAAACTGTGACAACCAACTGCACGTACCAACTGCACGTAAAAGCGTGACGGAAGGACAGACAGACAGACAGACGGATGGACATGTGCAAAACATAATGTCCCCTGACTATCGTCAACGGGGGCATAAATATACCAAGCGTCGTCTATACAATATTGCGTTTGTTTATGAAGATAATGAACTGATTAGTTCCTAATGAGACACCGGGTTACTTGTCGTCTCATTTGGTTCCAAACAGTTTGCAGAGTTTATCATAAATGCACTTGAATATTCAAGTATGAAATGAATTGATACTGGATACTAGTAACTTCATTTTCAGCAAAGGGTCACCTCGCTTTTTTCTAAAGATAGACATTTCCTTCTTGGCATTTCTATCATGTCTTTTCGAAACAAAACAAAACTACTGTAACAACTCGACACTCCTTTTTAGAAATGAAGAATGTATGCCTTTATAGGCAGGTGGCTGCTTAATGCAGGGTGAATGTCATACTTGACTTTCACCATGCATTAAGCTGTAATCTTTCTTAAATATCAATAATGGTACGTATTTCAGTGTTCGAATAATCGAGTTTTTACCGAAGTATTCTATTTTGATATCGTTTTTAACGAAGCATTTTTCATTGTTTTAGCTTTGTAAAGATTGTTTTTATTCTTTTCCACAAAATGTCTGGCGTGTCGTAATTTGAGAGCCTCTGGTAAACCCATGCCCTATTCACTTTATTGTTCCTATTGAAAGAAAGAGCGGATAGCTATTAAGTCTTTAGAATTGCCAGAACATCGCTGAAAAGTTTGATAATTCCACTTATTTCCATATATGGAAAGCAAATTATGCTCAAGCTCCATCCATATATAACTCCTTGATCGTTTAAATTCTGTATTTTCAGAGTGGAATGATCCATCATTATTTAACACTTTCCGTCATATAAACGCCTTTTCATGCATTTGCAAACAGAGTAGACCCAAATCAGAGGGCTCCTATATGAGCCGTACGATCAGGGTCTGCTCGATTTGCTAATGGATTTTAATAGATCGGTTTCTTTAGTTTCTTAAATGTCTACACTGTTCCACCTTCCATATTTCATTATAACTATTTTGTTCATGACTATTCATTAGATATTGAAATTTGGAATAAACCGTGAAATGGTTTATGTTAGCTTCCACTTATTATGAAAGGAATAAATGTGTATATTATACTGAATGGAACACAGTACCGACCTTGATCAGAGGGCTGCACTGGGAGTCCTCAGGTCTGAGTCTACACTATTGTGAATGCCCATACACTCGTTTCCCGCATTCAAAGGGCTAATTCATGGTTACATGTTGAGTTTGATTGATTCTTTTGTCTAAGTAGTCACCCAATCTGGCACTTTTGCGTGCGAATCTGTGTCATGTAATTAGCAAATGGTAATGGTGAACTGATTTATGTATGAACAAACGGAGACGGCAGTCGGAACGATCGATTACCTCGACATTAAACGGACTGTGTTCACATGATCCTCCTTGTTCATTGTGAACGAATAAGAATCTTTACGGAACGGATTGAAGTAACTCTATACTTTTTAACTGTCTACAAAGACAAAAATGTGTGTGTTCGTGCGTGCATTCGTGCGTGTGTGCGCGCGCGTGTGTGTGTGTGCGTGCATGCGTGAGAGAACATGCGTTCGTGATTGCGTGTGTATATAGGTGTATGTTTATATTGCTACATATCAGAAAATCTACACAGTAGACCCTTATTAAGTTATTATATAAACATTGATGTCTTTTAAAAAGGTGACAGCAGATTGCAAACAAACATTTAACTGTCTCTTGCATGAAGCTACCACCTGCCTCAAACTGTTACTTAGAAGAGATTAACCTTTGTAAATAGAGTAGACCAAGATCTATCTACTCTTGTAGAAGCACGCTGATCAGAGTCTCTTCATGTTTGTTTATAGCATGTGTTAGGTCTTATTCTATGCTAATTATTGTAACTAATGCTGTAAAGAGAATTTACAGTTACTATCTGCTGACCGAAAATCATTCATGAAAATAATAACTGTCTGGGAATTAATTCCATTTCTAAATTAAGCCAGAAAATGGTAACGAAACTTGCCTCGGACATCACTATCGTCCAACTTGAAGCAATGCTTGTCTTCCATCAATTACAACATGTCTAGTAAAATTTAGCAGAGGGTAGTCAAGGGTACAGTTCTGCAAAATACAGTAAAACCTCTCTAATCCGGAATTCTAGTAAAGAAGCGTTTAGATACTTTGAGGCAGGTGTCTGATTAATGTAGAGTGAAAGTCATCCAGAAAGCTTCTCTTTCCTAGAGGAGCTTTCTGTATGACTTTCGCCCTGCATTAAGCTGTCACCTGTCTCCAAGACCGATATTTATACTAATTTAACGTCCGCTTTACTGGGGTTTTACTACATATACGATTGAATCGTTTTAGAAAGAAGATCATCAAAATTACCACTTTATGGATATAACGGGAACATTTCACAGACAACATGACAAAAGTTTGACCATGAAGGAACACACAATGTCATCCAGTGAACATTTCTATTCAATTACAAATTCGAAATTGTTTGACAATACTATTCTAAATGTTTTATTATATAGTCAGCACGAGACCGCAATGATATTACACACGGAACACTTCTGTTACATTATTTTGATGTCCATACAGCAGTTCCAGACACTTTGTTTTTTATTCTTCTCCCGCCATCAAAACTGGCTGCTCACATTTGGACCTAATGCAATTTAGACTACCGCCGAATCGAACAAGCTTTTGAAAACCTGCTGACCAAATGACAAGCGGTATGATGTGATATCGAGTTACTCAACGTTTCAGCAGGATCCAAGCTATTTGCTAATACTAGTAAGCTTGTTGATAGTGGGATAAGGGACAATTTGAATATATAAGTAATACTGTAAAACCCCGCTAAACCAGACGGTCAACTCAATATAAATATCGGTCTTGGAGACAGGTGGCAGCTTAATGCAAGATGAAAGTCATGCAGAAAGCTCCTTTTCTGTATGACGTTCACCCTGTATTAAGCAGCCACCTGCCTAAAAGTATCTAAATTCTTCTCTACTAGAATGCCGTTTAAGAGGTGTCTTGCCGCATTAATAGAATAGGGAATGGAAGGATGTCAGACAAGAAAACGTCTCCACAAATGTATTTGAAAATAATGTCAGTAATTACTGACAATGAGATTCTAAACGTTAAAAGAGAGAAAACCTGTCTGATCACCTAATGGCCGCACTTTATCTAACACAGATAGTTCATAATTATCATCTCAAGCTACAGTAAATCCTCACGTATCTGAACGTTTAATAAAGAGTACATGTAATAAAGAACAGTTAAGACAGGTGACTGCTTCGTGCCGGATGAAAGACATGCAGCAAACATCCCAGGAGGGCTTCTGTAAGACTTTCACGCTACATTCAGCTGTCACCTGTTTGAGTGTTCGAATAAGTGAGGTTTTGCTGTAGGTCTTAATTGTTATTCAACCTTTACTCCACGAATACGCCTCTTCAAACATGGTAGATCCTAATCAGACGGCTCCTAATGAAGTCGTCTGATCAGGGTCTGTTCTGTTCGCTTATGAAACAGTATAAATGTGATTTTACATTTTCTTCCATGAGCAAAAATAAAGTAAAGGGTTAACAAGAGGGCCAGAATGGCCCTGAAGCGCTCACCAGACAATCAGAGGAGAAGATTTTCAAAGTTTTCACTACATGTTTCTATAGAAAACTAGCCGGCCCTGGGGCATGCCAATTTTGACCCCAGGGGTGTAATTTATACAACTTTTGTAGAGGACTTGAACATGATGCTATGAGCAAAATATTAAAGCTGAGAACCTTTCAGAGGAGAAGATTTTCAAAGTTTTCTCTATATGTTTCTGCTGAAAACTACCCACCCCTGGGGCGGGGCCAATTTTGACCCCAGGGCCATAATTCATATAACTTTCGTAGAGGACCTATACATGATGCTATGTGCCAAATATGAAAGCTGAGAACTTTCCAGATTCAGAGAAGAAGATTTTCAAAGTTTTCACTATTTTTTCCATTGAAAACTGCCCACCCCTGGGGTGGGGACAATTTTGACCCCAGGGCAATAATTAATATAACTTTTGTAGAGGACCTGAACATGATGCTCTGTGCCAAATATGAAAGCTGAGCGCCTTCCAGTTTCAGACAAGAAGATTTTCAAAGATTTCACTATTTGTTTCTATTGAAAACTGCCCACCCCTGGGGCGGGGCCAATTTTTACCCCAGGGGCATAATTTATATAACTTTTGTAGAGGACCTGAACATGATGCTATGTGCCAAATATGAAAGCTGAGAAACTTCTGATTTCAAAGGAAAAGATTTTCAAAGGTTTACTATATGTTTCTATTGAAAACTTCCTACCCCTGGGGCGGCCCAAATTTTGACCCCAGGGGCATAATTTATATAACTTTTGTAGATGACCTGAACATGATGATCTGTGCCAAATATGAAAGCTAAGCGCCTTCCAGTTTCAGAGGAGAAGATTTTCAAAGATTTCACAATTTGTTTCCATTGAAAATTGCCCACCCCTGGGGCGGGGCTTATTTTAATCCCAGGGCAATAATTTATATAACTTTTGTAGAGGACCTAAACACGATGCTATGTGCCAAATATGAAAGCTGAGAACCTTCTAGTTTCAGAGGAGAAGATTTTTCAAAGTTTTCACTATATATTTCTATTGGAAACTTCCCACCCCTGGGGCGGGGCCAATTTTGACCCCAGGGCCATAGTTTATATAACTTTTGTAGAGGACCTGAATATGCTGCTCTGTGCCAAATATGAAAGATACGAGCCTTTCAGTTTCAGAGGAGAAGATTTTCAAAGATTTCATTATTTGTTTCTATTGAAAACTGTCCACCCCTGGGGCGGGGCCAATTTTGACCCCAGGGTCATAATTTATATAACTTTTGTAGAGGACCTGAACATGATGCTATGTGCCAAATATGAAAGCTAATAACCTTCTGGTTTCAGAGAAGAAGATTTTCAAAGTTTTACTATATGTTTCTATTGAAAACTTCCCACCCCTGGGGCGGGGCCAATTTTGACCCCAGGGGCATAATTTATATAACTTTTGTAGAGGACCTATAGGTGATGCTATGTACCAAAGATGAAAGCTGAGAACCCTGTATATTCAGAGGAGAAGATTTTTAAAGGTTCAAATTGTTGACGCCCGACGACGCACGACGCACACCGCACGACGCACGCCGACGGACGACGGACATCTGGCGATCACAAAAGCTCACCCTGAGCACTTTGTGCTCTGGTGAGCTAAAAACAGATGCGATATTGCTGCATTTGTCCTTCGTATAAGTGATACAGTCACTCTCTGATATACATTTTGTATCGATGTCTACTTTTCTTCAACGGCGACCTGACACTAAATATGTAACACAGCGCCCAGTTTAATACAGCGCCCAGTTTAATTTGTTATAATGTAAACACAGTTGAACACATATACATTAACCATTTGCAAACAGAGTAGACTCAGATCAATCAGATGGCTCCTGATTCTACAGTTTCCGTCATAGTCAACATTAACGTGTTCATGTGCCATTATAAATATTGATCTATTTAATATGTATTATGTCAATATTTCTTACATAAATATTCATGGAGTAAAAGGTTAAATACAAGTATGATATATCTACTTAACCCTTTTTCGGTGGACTATCCATATTAGAAATAAAGTCATCATTAATAAAAGTTAGATGTTTTATAATATCATTTGAACACACTTAGTCTCGATCATAGCAGAAACTAGAATCAGATCTATATTATTTGATAAACAACCAGACCAGAAGCTGGTCAGACGAGTCCTATATGAGCGTCTCTGTCCGATAAAGGGTTATCCAAATACACTTTCAGACAGTTCTTATAACAATATTGACTCTGAATCAATCATACCAGTAAGAAAACATTTCCTCTTTGATATATGTATTGAATCAGCGGAATACTACAGCATTAAACAATATCTATTGATTGGATAGTAGCCAAACCGTCTCCGATGTTTGGGGAATTTTCTCTTGCCTGAATTTGTAATAATCTCGTAACTCGAATAGAACACCATAGATCTCACTTTTCGATTATTCGGATATAACATTTGTTTTCACTAGTGTAAATAGAGGATCTTATATGAGTGTTCATTACGAATTGTTTTTATGAAACGAGTTTACTATAATAGTATGAGACAGGCTTTAGCGACTGTAATATTCATTATAGTAAATGAGTTTCATGAAAACAATTTGTATTGAACACGAATGTTAGATTCTTTTTATCACATAATCCTTAAAAATGCCATAGAAAGTGAAACAGGCTATATTTGACAGCTGTTTCGGCCATTGTTTACAGCGAAGTAAAGCCGGATTCACACAGCTCATTTGCATAATAAATGCACCAGTGCATTTCCAAGATTTACGGCACTCTATTTCAGTACTCCAGCACGACAGATAATGTGATAAATATCATTGCTACATAACACTGGACAGATTATGAGCGTATATACAACTAACTAGTATCAGGTTATTGTACATTGTTGAGTCTAGTACTGAAATATACTGGACGAGTACACAGCCATGAACAAATCATATTGGACTAGGCTTCACGGTTGTGTACGAGTCTAATGATTTCAGTATGGGACCCAATGTATAATGCTCTCCATATTTAACACCACCGCTTGCTACTCAGATAATCAACTACAGTAGAAGCTGCCTTAAGCGGCCATTCATTTATTGAATATGGAGTCTTTAAAAGCAGGTGATTGGTTAATACAGGTTAAAGTAATGAAAAAAGCTCCTATATGAACTGTCTGCAATACTTTTGACCTACATTAATCTACCACCTGTCTTACAGACCCACAGTTAGACCTCTTGTTGATGTCCGCTTATGACAGGTTTTGCTGTATTGAGTTGTTGTCAATACCCGTAGATTTATAGTTTTAAGAGCATTAAGGGATATAATTTGTTTATTTCGTGAGAAGCCAGATTTTACATAGTTCTCGTATTTTTTAATGCATTTTATGCATCAGTTTGCCAGGTTTTTTTTATCTATTTATAAAACAGAAGCTGTTTGAATAAAATTTGTACAATTTAACACTATAAAATCTGTTTATTTTCATATTTCAAAAATTATATTCATATATCAAATAAGCACATAGCTGCCTATACATATACAACTTGTATTCAACAAGCTGGAGAATGGTTGTTGACGATAACTGACGAGTTATTCTGTATGAACTCAAATATCACTTGAGGCGCAACCAATTATAGATTTCAGCCGTAAACTACGAATTTATAGTGGACTGTCACGTGATGCAAATGCTTGGCAGCTGTTGGTTTGCATTTATATGGCGAAAATGTAGTGTCTATGGAAATGTAGTGTGTATGAAACTATAGTGTCAATGAAAATGTAGTGTCTGTGACTATGTAGTGTCTGTGAATATGTAGTTTCATTGAAAATGTAGTGTATGAAAATGTAGTGTCAATGAAAATGTAGTGTTGATGATAATGTAATGTCTATGAAAATGTAGTGTCTATGAAAATGTAGTGTCAATGAAAATGTAGTGTTGATGATAATGTAATGTCTATGAAAATGTAGTGTTGATGATAATGTAATGTCTATGAAAATGTAGTGTCTATGAAAATGTAGTGTCAATGAAAATGTAGTGTCAATGAAAACGTAGTGTTCATGATAATGTAGTGTCCATGAAAATGTAGTGTTTATGAAAATGTAATGTCTATGAAAATGTAGTGTCAATGAAAACGTAGTGCTTATGAATCTATGAAAATGTAATGTCTATGAAAATGTAGTGTATATGATCAAAATGTAGTGTCTATGAAAATGTAGTGTCTATGCTGAAAATGTAAATACATGTAACATATTTATGAATTGCAAGTAAATGCTGCTTTTCAAAGACATAACAAACGAAATAGACAATCTTAGAAAAATAAATGTCATGTTGTTAGTAAAGTGATGAATTCACCTAGTATTTTGTTTTGTAATTGTAAATAAAGGCTGACGTAATAAGAGGAAACTTAATTTCCACTCAAACTGTGTGAAATATCTCTTTGCATTGAGAGTTTAATGTCGGTTGTTTTCTTCAGACAAAATGAATTTGTACGAACCGGTATAACGCATGGTTAAATACCATCACGAGTTTTGAAACAATGAACTTGTCAGACGTGTTATTTGTTGGCTGTTATACTGAACTGTGAGTTTATGAATGCCACCACGCACGCATCGTTGATATACAGTATAAAATTACATTAACCCTTTCCCTGTTCTATGTTTATTCCAAAGTCCAATACCTACTGAAAATTCACGGACAAAAATATTTATAATGCAATGTGGAAGCGGAATATTGTAGCCATTTTAGAAAGTAAACACACAGATCTATCAAATTCCGTTAGCAAACAGAGCAGAACCTGATAAAACGGGTCCTATAGGAGCCGTCTAATCTGGGTATACTCTGTTTGAAGATGCGTGAAACACTTTTATATGAAGGAAAGGGTTAATGCGAAAGAAAACACTCGGCAAAGGCGTTTTAATTACAGCAAACCACGTGTTGCATATGACTAAGTTTTTATAACCCTTTACCTCTCGAATATTTATGTCAGATATAATGACATCATGACTAGCTATTGGTTAATGTTTTACAATGGCATATGAACTCATGCATTTTAGCCATGGAATATGATCTATACCATAGCATAAGCAAATAGAGCACATCCTAGTTAGACAGATCCTACAGGCGCCGTATCTTTTGGGTCTACTCTGTTAGCATATGCGTTCAAATGCGTATATCTAGAGTACAGTAGAACCTGTCTTAAGCGACCATTAATTTATTTAACATAAGAGTGTTAAAATGCAGGCGGTTGGTTAATGCAGGGCAAAGGTAATGCAGAAAGCTCCTACATTAAGCTACCACCTGCCTTACAGACCCATAATTAGAACTATTTTCCCTGGTCGCTTAAGACAGCTTCTACTATATGATCCGTCTGATCAGGGTCTGCTCTGTTTGCTCATGAAATGCTATAGATATGATCCTACAGTTTCTGCTGTTGTCAAAATGTCCTGTGTTCCTGTGATATAATAAAAAAATGAACTAATCAATATTCACGATGTCATTATTTCTGACATGAATATTCAAGCAGTATAGAGTTAAGGCTTTAGTATTTCAATATGACAGAATGCGAGCAAACTGACGTTATCTGTGTTGATAAATTGGCAACAATTTCGATCAAATTTATTTCCCTTCTTATCTATCGCGTCTCGTATTTATCATATCAAGCTGTAACTTACTTTGTTCAACCTGCCTGGGCATAGTTAACTATTGGTATATGCAAGCCAAGAAATACAGGAAAACCCAAAACAAGTAGGACGCTTTGTTAGACCACATTCGTAACGGATCACATTTGTAACAGATATGTTACGAATGTGATCATATTTGTAACAGGTAAAATGTGTTACAAATGTTAGTGTCCGACATGGAGTTTGACATTAGAATCACATATGTAACAGGTTGAGTTATTGGCTGACAATGTTCAATTAGTAAATAGTAATAGGACTATCATCGTATATGTTATTATATTACCTTGAAGATCATGTCTCAACTTGTCACAATCTTTGCAGCACATTTTAAAGATATAATGTACATGCTTGTTACATGTTTAGGACACCTGCCTAAAAGATCTTGAAGTGTTTCCATTTTTCATAGAACTGATCATATACAAGCACCTATGCAATGATGTTAATGTTCGCCTATGATAAAATAAATATTACTTCTTAGTTCCTTTATTTGCTGTTAATTGAGAAATACACTATGCAAAACATTTTAGCAACTATAAATCTAATGATATACTTTTAGGAAAGAAAACCTTAGTCATTTCTTTTGTTAATATTTTTAGTTTGTTGTAAAAAATTGAACAAGGTTTTATTTTTGCGACGAATTGTGATGATGATGATGATGATGATGATGATGATGATGATGATGATGATGATGATGATGATGATGATGATGATGATGATGGTGATGATAATGCTTATGATGATTCCGATACTAATCATGACCAGACTGGAAATAACACAGCATGTAATTGCTCACAACTTGTGACAAATGTCTTTCAGTTGTATATAGCACTTTTAGCTTCCTTTTCTGTATGACAGTTGACGTGTTATTGTATGTCACATCAAAAATCAGCGCCGATCACATTCATTACAAATTGTTACGAATGTGATCACATTCGTAACACGTGTTACGAATGTGATTTGTTACGAATGTGGTCTAACAAAGCTTGATAATGTAGATTGGCCGTTTACTTACTTATCATTTGAACTGGTGAATATTCATATAGGAAAAGACCATTTCGCTTTGAATATTCAGTATTCAAATGATTAACACACAGTAGAACCTGTCCTACGCGACCATTCATTTATCGAACATAGGAGTGTTAAATACAGGTGGTTGCTTAACGCAAGTGCAAGTCAAAAGTAATGCAGAAAGCTCCAACAATTTTGCATTACCTTTGACCTGCATTAACCTACTACCTGTCTTAGAGACCCAATTTATACCTCATTTTCATTTCCGCTTAAGACAGGTTCTACTGTATATATCATGATACACATCGTGATAACAGAAAGTCTAGCTTTATATTCTATGCTTATATCACTCAATAGATCTGATTCTACAGTTTCTACAAAAACCAAAAATGTCCATGGTCATACGATATTTTAAATATTCAGTAAGTGATGCTTATTTGTTCTTACATGGAGATAAATGTGCGCATACAATATATCATTTGGATGGCATCGTTCCAATTCTTAAAGGGGAATTCCCAACAATGAACGATTCTTTTCAATAATATCATAGAATTTTGTATAGGTTATGTTCAATCATTATCATGAAGATTGTTAATTTGAACTTATTAATTCCCTGTGATACAAAATAAACAGTTTCCATTGAAACATATAATTTTTGTCCTACAACAACATATTATCGGAATCGGTCGAACAATTAACGAAACTAAAACACGAGCCGAATAATACGAATACATTGTCGAATAAATTATCAAACACATGGAAGTTGTGTCTTCTTCGGTGTGTATTTGACTGGTTTTCTTGCGATATATATATTTCTTTTCAGGACATAAACAAATGATTTCTGTAATTGTGAGGCATTTTAAAACACGTTATAATCAGAGACTATCACTTTATTTGATAATCCGCATACATATAAAACAACACAAATGGACTCGGCTTTTATAATATAGAGTAGATCCAGGTCCTACAGCTTCTATAGGAGCAGGGAAAGGGTTAAGACAGGGGCAGCTTAATGCAGGGTGCAGTCAGGTCTACACTAGCTCCTGCTCACACACTGTTCGTTTAACACCTAGGTAACGGTTAATCTGGGGTACAGTAGAACCACTCAAATGCGATCATTTAATGAATAAACATAAAATATTGGGTGTCGTTATAAGCAGGTGGTTGCTTAATGCAGGACAAACGTAATGCAGAAAGCTCCTTTCTGCATTACTTTTTGTCCTGCATTAAGCTACCACCAACATCTAGCACCCAGAATTATACCTCTTTTAGGTGGTCGCATTAGCGGGGGTTTACTGTATGTATTTCAGGATACTTGAGAATTATTTCAGGAAAGAAACCAGGAATAAAAATATATATACATGTATACACTTAAAATATGTGTGGTATGCGTATTCGACCAATTCCCCCTTAGGCTATTTATAGACCTAATCTCTTTCAATAAATCTACTCAAACTGATCATTTACTAGAAAACTGGGAACATTTATAACTAAGTAGTTTTTAAATCGTTGTGATAAATCAATGATTTGCTCACATAGAGCACATGCTCTGAAAGTGTCTTTCACAGGGGCGTCAAACGGCGTCAATATGAGGAAATAGATTAAATCGATACGCAATCAACCAATATATAACACATTTGTATGAGCAACAGCAAATAAACATGCTGTCGAGATTTTATTGGCCTTTCTCGGAAAATGTTTAATGAATTTTGTTCAAATGAACTTTAATGCTTCCTTTTGCCAGTTCATAAAACTCTTTTCAGACATAAATTAGATTTGTATTCGAATTCAATAGCGCAATTAATCAGACAAGTTTTTCAGCCGTGCAAGTTCATGTCAAACTAATTATTCTTAGTAGCTTTAATTTATTCCATTCATCACACTTAATTCCTATTACCAAAGGAATCAACAGAAGATGTGGATTTGTCTGTATTCAGTTACGCACATCCTGATGGTTGAGGCAGTGTTACATTAGTTTGATATATCTGTCTCTATTCCTGTACACCTGCATCTTCGGCAGTGTGGAAGTAGGCTGGTTCGTGTCCTTTGCCTAATCCTTTGAACGCGTAATATTCGAAGTGATATGCACACTCGGCAATGGACATTCAGTATGAAAGCATGCGATTTGCGAGATGATTTTGAATGGTACACAGTACAGACCCTGATCAGAGAGCTCCTCTAGGAACACTCTGATTTTGGATTGAACCGTTGGCAAATGTCCATTCGCCCGCTTCCAGCATTCAAATAGTAGAGGTTGATACACTTCCGTTGGCAACTTCAATAAAGACAATGAATAATTGAATGTCTCGTTAACGAAATAATGGACTGTGTAATTGTCTACAGAAATGGGGGGATTATTTATTTAACCCTTTACACAAGAAATACGTTTTTTCTACAAATAGAGTAGACCCTGGCAAAATACTTGTGTGAGTAATAAGGTGACATTACAACTACCAATATGTTTTCAAATGTGGCAACATACGTATCAATACGTTATACATTGGATCTATTATAACAGGTGACTGTATGACTGCCAATGTGTTCTATAATGTGACATTATAAATGTATAATTATCAATATGTTATACAATATGAAATTAGAATTGTCCATATGATATACATGGTGACATTATAGCAGGTGACATTATGACTGCAAATATTTCTTTGTCTCTGGTTCTTGTGTGTCTTTTGGTGTTTTCTGTGTTCATTTCGTGTGTGTGTGTGTGTGTGTGTGTGTGCGTTTGGGTGTGTGGTTGTGTGTGTGTGTGTGTGTCATGCTGTCTATCGGTGTTTTGGTGGTGGTTGCGTCTTGTATGTGGCTTTGCCTGCTTGACTTTACTACTTTTCCATTTATGTTCTACTAAACATATTAGATATGACAGCAATGGCGATGATTGATGAGTAGATACTGAATATTGATGAGTTTTGCAGAAATTCTCTTTTTGTCGAATCGAATATCTTAGCTGTGTAATATTTGGACGCCTATTCTGGGTATTGATTTTGGCGAGTGTTCATGCTTACAAATGCAATTCAACCTCCCTGAGAAAATCACAAACCTGAGGTCTAATTTGGGTCTTAAAGGCAGGTGGTAGTTTAATACAGGACGAAAGTCAAGTAGGAAGATACGTTAGAAGTTTTCTGCATAAATTTCGTCACGCACTAAGCATTTGCCTGCTTTGAAAACATCTGTATTCATTAAGAGATCGTACTGTACTCGTATTTGCTATAAACATACTCCGTAAACCAACCCGTGTATTGCGTAATGTATCACGTTGTATTGTATTGTTTCTGTTTTGTCTATATTATTTTACAAACCGAACAAGAAATACGAGATAAAAATGTATTTTCTTGACTAGCTAGTGTGTTGCTATCGAAACGATGTTGTGTTACATGCATTTACGCTTTCCCTATTAAATATTCATGTAAGAAATAATGATATCATGCATATTTATTAGTTGATTTTTTATAACAGTATATGTTCACAGGATAATTTCTCATTGATATAACTTGTAGAGTCTGATCTATCATAAGCTCATACGTAGCCGTCTGATCAAGGTCTGCCTGATGAAGGTCTGTCCCGTGTGCTTATGGAATGATACAGATCTGGTTCTATATGTACTGGCATGGACAAACCTTACTATGTTCATATGTCATTATAAAATTCGTCTAATTAATATTCAAGTGTTATTATTTCAAATATGGATACTGCTTTGGTAAAGAGTAATCTAGGACTACATTTGCTTCAATGTTAATTTTGATAAACGGTAGTGGTCCCTTTCAGAACTAAATTGAATCTGCAAATATTGTCTGTTTTGCACATTTTTCTTTCGGTGTCTTGTCAAAAGCTGTGCCTTAGTGTCACACAGTGTTGATACTGATGAGGCACCGGGATACTCGGCGTCTGATCTGGATCCAAACTGTTTGCAAAGGCCATTACATATTGTCCATAGTGTTCAAGTGTTACATAAAGTCAATGTGTATACGGTAAAAAACCCTTTAGAATTTAGATATTTTTAGCTACATTTAAGCAGGTGACTGCTTCATGCAGGGTGGAAGATATACAGAAAGCTACTAGAGGAGCATTATGTATGATTTTTACCCTGCATCATATCGACTATTACTACTGCATAATGTATGATAAAAAATGTTCATCATAAACTGAATATTATTTAACCACTTGAATTCGGGGAGCGAGTGCACTGGCATTTGCAAACAGTGAATACCCAGACTGAGGGATCCTGATGAGGTGTGCGCTATTGGTCATTCAATGCCATCGTTTTACAGGTTTCATTCTGAATGGGTTCTATAGTTTAAAATTGACGGACCATTTTAATCTTAAAATTCATCTTTCAACGGGTTAAAACCGTACCAGAATCCAGCAAACTACATAATTGGATACTATTTTAACCGTTATACAGTAAAAGCCCTCTTAGCTAGACCTTAAATTATGTTTAAATATCAGTCTTGGAGACAGGTGGCAGCTTATTACAGGGTGGAAGTTATACTGAAAGCTCATCCAGAAGCTTTCTGTATGACTTTTACCCTACATTAAGCAGGCACCTGCCTCAAAGAATGTAAAGTCTTCTCAACTAGAATTCCGGTTCAGAGGGGTTTTACAGTGTTTCAGTCCTGGTGGGGCTTAAATGCACTTAGTATGTTTAATGAGCAGCTTTAATGAGCAGCTTTCAAGACAAAAACGTCTATCCGCAAAACGTGTCTGTTTTAATTTTCTTCCATTTCTTTTAAAAAACAACTGTAACAGTGAGATGAACAGTTTGGATCCTTGTTGGCGTATCACCTGGATCCACTGTGTTAGCAAAGGTCAACGTAATTGGTTCATAATGTTGAACGAGTTACAAAACTTGTGCCAGTGTACCTGTGGTAATATCTGTTGTAAGGTTTACCGGTATAATTGCAACCTGATAGAAGGAATGGCAGGTTAATGAAATTCACAGAGACTGCGCTCATTTGATAATTGTTTGTGTATATCTTGTGATAAATTGCACGCAGAACCCATGCAGTCTACCTTTATGGTACTAATTGAGAACAAAGTTCAGCGTTTGAATGCTAGAGCAAATCCTGTAGGGGAACGGTTAGTCACACGTCGAATTATGCAGTATCTTTGTGCATTATAGATAGTTTCTCGGCAGTCTCACTTAGCTTCAATCGGAACACCTCGGGGAATTCTACGTAAATCACATTTAAAACAATAGAAAGACCGCAGTATTGGCGGATTACTTTGAACATGACTTTGCAGAATCGGAAATGGTGATATAAGCTTTTCCTTCATATAAAAACGCATTTTCACGCATTTGCAAACAGAGAAGACCCATATAAGATGACTCCTATAAGAGCCGTCTAATCAGAGTCAGCTCTGTTTGCTTTTGACATGATATTGAACTAAATCTAAAGTTGTTGTCAAAGCAAAATATCCCCTTGAAGATTAACATTATAAAAAAAAATACAGCCAATAAATATTTATGTTGACAGTATTTCTTACATGTGGCTTAGCTTATGGAACTCTAGTCAGATAAGTACGGCGTGCATTATTTGCGAAATCATTATAACATGTCTCAGACCATTTTTCACCCAACTGAAATTAAGTTACTCAGCGTCTCAAAATAACACAAACTTTTCATATCCTATTGTTAATGTGTTAACCCTTTACTTCATAAATACTCACTAAAGAAATAATGACATCATGAATATTAATTAAATTCTTATAATAACATATGGACACGGGAACTTTTAGCCATGGTAGAAACTCTAACGCCACTGTTAAAAATTACTTCTACTCAAATTGGAACCTGAGTGTCAAACAGCTTGGATCCTGATGAGATGCCGAGTAAAGGACACAGGACTATTCAATAGAAGTATTGTATTGTATTGTAAGAACATAACATGAAAGCAAAAGATTCCAGAATAAAGGACCGTGCTAATTCAATACCACATATTTATTTCTCTTGTGCAATGCACTTCATGACATCGTGGTTTAAAATACGTTTAAGTTTCACCAGCTGCAGCCTAAAGGCTCTTGAGCAATGATCTTGAGATAAGGAAGAAAAACAAAAGCATATTAGAAGGGAGATAATTCGATAGTAGAATATAGCATTATTATGTCACAATGCATTCCAGCTACGTATATCATGTTGAGCTAGACAATCACGTTTGGTAGGTCAACCTTGAATTACTGGCGGATAAAGGACGAACACACGAACGGACAGATGAACAGGGGTACAACCGGGCGGGCGTGCAAACTATCAACTATGAAATGTTCTTCGCCGAGAACCATACATGTTGTATTAAGTCAACTGAGAACATATGGATGTAATGTGAAACAATATACGGCACTGTAAAACCTGTCTGAAGCGGCCATCAAAGAGGTCTAATTATGGCTCTGTGAGGCAAGTGGTAGCTTAATGCAGGTCAACAGTAATACAGAATAATTTCTGCGTTAGTTTTGTCCTGCATTAAGCAACCATCTACTGTTTAAGACACGTATGTTAAGTAAATGAGTGACTGTTTAGTCAAGGTTGTACCGTATAACATTCCTAAACAGTCAATTAAAACCTATCTTTAGCGATCACTCAAAAACGTCTAGGTCTACGCAGGTGGTAGTTACATACAAGACAGATGTAATATAAAAGGATTCCAAAGGAACTCTTTGCATACCTGTCGCCTTTACATTGTATTAAGCAACCATTTGCTTTTACGAGTTCCATTATTCACCAGGTTGTGGACGCATTTACAACCAGTGAAGATACATATCAGAGGGTTCATAGAAGAGTCATCTGATCAGGGTCTGCAATGTTTATCATTCAAACTGCTCTCAAAAATGGTTCCATTTTAAGGAATTTAAGTTAACACAATGATAGGTCATTGCGCTTTGAAAATTCATCATTCGATGAGTCTAAGCAAAACGAAACGAAAGTAATGCAACACTCGACTTGCATCAGGCTTCTTTTACCACTGTAGCATCTTCAAGTATGAAATAATCACATCATGAACATTCATTAGGTGTTTTATAACGGCAATAAACTACACGGGGAGTTTGACGGAAAGTGCAGAATCAGCAACTATACTATTCCATAAGTAAAGTGAGCAGAATCAGGTCCTATTCGTACGAACTGACTGATCAGAGTCTACTCTGTTAACAAAGGAGTCAAAGGGAGTATCTTTTAGGAAAAAGAGTGAAGTGGGGATTGCGGAGAAGTTTCACTGTCTATGATTTAAACGCACTGTAAACACATGCATGAAACTGTTTTCTCCATTTCTCATCGCAACCAGAAACCTCACAACGGTCTAATGACCCATGCAACCAACATTATTAGAACAACTGGAATTGGTAACAACTTTGTTTGAAGCTTAAAACAAAGATATTCATCTGTCTATCGCTTTGGACAACGAAATGGCAATATATCGGAAACTATTTACCAGAAGTAAGCTAATAGCCATTAAACAAATACGCAGCTTGAATATCATCATATCAGTGGTTCTCTGTTTTCTTTAGAGTTAAGAAATAATATAGTCGTCATTCTATCAATAAATGAAAGACAAAACAATCTAAAATGATTATTCTTATTCTGGAAGCATTCAGTCGGAATCGTAAAGTCTCGTTTGATTGATAAATACAGCATCTAGATACCTCACTGGGTTACTGTATAGACTTTCGTGTGGTATATCGTTGCAAACTTTTGTTCTATATTTTACTTATGCAAAAAAACTCTAATGCGACCACCAAAACAGATATAATTCCGAGTGTTCTAGAGACATGTGGTAGCTTAATGCAGTACGAAAGTAATGCTGAAAGCACCGGTAGGAACCAACTCCTTATAAAGACAGCCATGTTTATCCATTAAGTGGTCGCATTAGAGAGGTTCTACTGTAATTATAAGCAGCTTATTTCAATACATATCTACCCATTTCCCTGATATACGCATGAATTGATCATTTGGTGATTGCTCATTAACTTAAATTCTATAAGGTAATTTTTCAACGGAATCAATGACTTAGACAAAACATGTATAGGGTCAAGTCTATATATATAACTTCTAAAGCAAACAGGACAGATCTTAATTAGAAGACTACTACAGTCTATTTGTAAATGAACAGTATAAAAGTGTTTCACTCTGCCGCTAAATCATTAAAACATGTCGTCACAGAAATTGTTGTATACAGTAGCACCTGTATTAAGCGGCCATCAAACATAGGTCTGAGTAGGGGTCTGTAAGACAGGTGGTAGCTTAATGCAGGTCAAAAGTAATGCAGAGAGCTCCTATAGGTGTTTCCTGTATTACTTTTGCCCTGCATTAAGCTACCACCTGCTTTTTAAGACTCCTATGTTCAATAAATGAATGACCTGTCCTGGAACGATTCGTCGGTGATCAATTTTGTATGAACTGTTTAAATTTACAACAGACTTTTGAATAACAAACAGTGGATACACTGAACACATATCTCCTTTAGGAGCTCTCTGATCTATGTCTGCATTGTTTGCAGTATCAGTACACCCGTGTCTCATATCCAGAGGATTGTTATAGCAGATACTATCTCTGTGGAAGACGATCATTTTCTTACCATATAGAGATCAATATTCAGATGATGTTAAATTTCGTTGCTCCGTTAATATTCTGTCACGCCCTAGAGGACAGAGTGTCTCTTCGAGTATAGACCAATATTTCATCTGTTTATTTCAGATATCTCTCTGGAAAACAAACTTGCACCATAAATGTTGTCTGTATCTATTGTGACTGATGAGAC